>JAQBSW010010854.1:0-22390 GCA_029291075.1 Eudiplozoon nipponicum | reverse complement strand
GCTAACATAATCTAAAGTCAACGACAATACGACTTCAATGCTAACTCACACTATATAATATATATACCGAGTCTGTAAAGGATACTAACACTATGGCTATTGTGTTAGTAACTGATACCTTTTTTGAAATCGATGAGTACCTGGATACTAACACTATGGTTTCCGAGTCGGTACATGATACCAACCTGATGGATATAAATTTATGCTAAAGTTCACCCAAATTGAGAATTACAACAATTTCCGAACACCTGTTACTCCAGTTAAACCATACACTCTGGCCTTCATCGATATCAGTTATCACATTTCGCGGTAAGCATGACATCATTCAATTCAATATATTACAGTTAAATACTGTTTGTTGCGAAGAACTAATATATATGCAAGTATGTATTAGGTTTTGCGAACCTAGTAACAAATTAGTTCAGTTGTGACCAGAAGGATAAACCAAAGGCAGCATGAACGGAAAGTATAATCTCATGCACATTCGTTTCGTGCTTACTGGCGACTCATCAGTAGGAGCCGGTATTACGCCCTTTAACCACTATATATTTGGTAGAAGAATGTGGAATAATAGGACGGTACAATCTCCTAGACGAATGTGTAAACCTGTAATAGTGAAGCTAACATAATCTGAAGTCAACGACAATGCGACTTCAATGCTAACTCACACTATATAATATATATACCGAGTCTGTAAAGGATACTAACACTATGGCTATTGTGTTAGTAACTGATACCTTTTTTGAAATCGATGAGTACCGGATACTAACACTATGGTTTCCGAGTCGGTACATGATACCAACCTGATGGATATAAATTTATGCTAAAGTTCACCCAAATTGAGAATTACAACAATTTCCGAACACCTGTTACTCCAGTTAAACCATACACTCTGGCCTTCATCGATATCAGTTATCACATTTCGCGGTAAGCATGACATCATTCAATTCAATATATTACAGTTAAATACTGTTTGTTGCGAAGAACTAATATATATGCAAGTATGTATTAGGTTTTGCGAACCTAGTAACAAATTAGTTCAGTTGTGACCAGAAGGATAAACCAAAGGCAGCATGAACGGAAAGTATAATCTCATGCACATTCGTTTCGTGCTTACTGGCGACTCATCAGTAGGAGCCGGTATTACGCCCTTTAACCACTATATATTTGGTAGAAGAATGTGGAATAATAGGACGGTACAATCTCCTAGACGAATGTGTAAACCTGTAATAGTGAAGCTAACATCATCTAAAGTCAACGACAATGCGACTTCAATGCTAACTCACACTATATAATATATATACCGAGTCTGTAAAGGATACTAACACTATGGCTATTGTGTTAGTAACTGATACCTTTTTTGAAATCGATGAGTACCGGATACTAACACTATGGTTTCCGAGTCGGTACATGATACCAACCTGATGGATATAAATTTATGCTAAAGTTCACCCAAATTGAGAATTACAACAATTTCCGAACACCTGTTACTCCAGTTAAACCATACACTCTGGCCTTCATCGATATCAGTTATCACATTTCGCGGTAAGCATGACATCATTCAATTCAATATATTACAGTTAAATACTGTTTGTTGCGAAGAACTAATATATATGCAAGTATGTATTAGGTTTTGCGAACCTAGTAACAAATTAGTTCAGTTGTGACCAGAAGGATAAACCAAAGGCAGCATGAACGGAAAGTATAATCTCATGCACATTCGTTTCGTGCTTACTGGCGACTCATCAGTAGGAGCCGGTATTACGCCCTTTAACCACTATATATTTGGTAGAAGAATGTGGAATAATAGGACGGTACAATCTCCTAGACGAATGTGTAAACCTGTAATAGTGAAGCTAACATAATCTAAAGTCAACGACAATACGACTTCAATGCTAACTCACACTATATAATATATATACCGAGTCTGTAAAGGATACTAACACTATGGCTATTGTGTTAGTAACTGATACCTTTTTTGAAATCGATGAGTACCGGATACTAACACTATGGTTTCCGAGTCGGTACATGATACCAACCTGATGGATATAAATTTATGCTAAAGTTCACCCAAATTGAGAATTACAACAATTTCCGAACACCTGTTACTCCAGTTAAACCATACACTCTGGCCTTCATCGATATCAGTTATCACATTTCGCGGTAAGCATGACATCATTCAATTCAATATATTACAGTTAAATACTGTTTGTTGCGAAGAACTAATATATATGCAAGTATGTATTAGGTTTTGCGAACCTAGTAACAAATTAGTTCAGTTGTGACCAGAAGGATAAACCAAAGGCAGCATGAACGGAAAGTATAATCTCATGCACATTCGTTTCGTGCTTACTGGCGACTCATCAGTAGGAGCCGGTATTACGCCCTTTAACCACTATATATTTGGTAGAAGAATGTGGAATAATAGGACGGTACAATCTCCTAGACGAATGTGTAAACCTGTAATAGTGAAGCTAACATAATCTAAAGTCAACGACAATGCGACTTCAATGCTAACTCACACTATATAATATATATACCGAGTCTGTAAAGGATACTAACACTATGGCTATTGTGTTAGTAACTGATACCTTTTTTGAAATCGATGAGTACCGGATACTAACACTATGGTTTCCGAGTCGGTACATGATACCAACCTGATGGATATAAATTTATGCTAAAGTTCACCCAAATTGAGAATTACAACAATTTCCGAACACCTGTTACTCCAGTTAAACCATACACTCTGGCCTTCATCGATATCAGTTATCACATTTCGCGGTAAGCATGACATCATTCAATTCAATATATTACAGTTAAATACTGTTTGTTGCGAAGAACTAATATATATGCAAGTATGTATTAGGTTTTGCGAACCTAGTAACAAATTAGTTCAGTTGTGACCAGAAGGATAAACCAAAGGCAGCATGAACGGAAAGTATAATCTCATGCACATTCGTTTCGTGCTTACTGGCGACTCATCAGTAGGAGCCGGTATTACGCCCTTTAACCACTATATATTTGGTAGAAGAATGTGGAATAATAGGACGGTACAATCTCCTAGACGAATGTGTAAACCTGTAATAGTGAAGCTAACATAATCTAAAGTCAACGACAATACGACTTCAATGCTAACTCACACTATATAATATATATACCGAGTCTGTAAAGGATACTAACACTATGGCTATTGTGTTAGTAACTGATACCTTTTTTGAAATCGATGAGTACCGGATACTAACACTATGGTTTCCGAGTCGGTACATGATACCAACCTGATGGATATAAATTTATGCTAAAGTTCACCCAAATTGAGAATTACAACAATTTCCGAACACCTGTTACTCCAGTTAAACCATACACTCTGGCCTTCATCGATATCAGTTATCACATTTCGCGGTAAGCATGACATCATTCAATTCAATATATTACAGTTAAATACTGTTTGTTGCGAAGAACTAATATATATGCAAGTATGTATTAGGTTTTGCGAACCTAGTAACAAATTAGTTCAGTTGTGACCAGAAGGATAAACCAAAGGCAGCATGAACGGAAAGTATAATCTCATGCACATTCGTTTCGTGCTTACTGGCGACTCATCAGTAGGAGCCGGTATTACGCCCTTTAACCACTATATATTTGGTAGAAGAATGTGGAATAATAGGACGGTACAATCTCCTAGACGAATGTGTAAACCTGTAATAGTGAAGCTAACATAATCTAAAGTCAACGACAATGCGACTTCAATGCTAACTCACACTATATAATATATATACCGAGTCTGTAAAGGATACTAACACTATGGCTATTGTGTTAGTAACTGATACCTTTTTGAAATCGATGAGTACCGGATACCAACACTATGGCTTCCGAGTCGGTACATGATACCAACCCGATGGATATAAATTTATGCTAAAGTTCACCGAAATTGAGAATTACAACAATTTCCGAACACCTGTTACTCCAGTTAAACCATGCACTCTGGCCTTCATCGATATCAGTTATCACATTTCGCGGTAAGCATGACATCATTCAATTCAATATATTACAGTTAAATACTGTTTGTTGCGAAGAACTAATATATATGCAAGTATGTATTAGGTTTTGCGAACCTAGTAACAAATTAGTTCAGTTGTGACCAGAAGGATAAACCAAAGGCAGCATGAACGGAAAGTATAATCTCATGCACATTCGTTTCGTGCTTACTGGCGACTCATCAGTAGGAGCCGGTATTACGCCCTTTAACCACTATATATTTGGTAGAAGAATGTGGAATAATAGGACGGTACAATCTCCTAGACGAATGTGTAAACCTGTAATAGTGAAGCTAACATAATCTAAAGTCAACGACAATACGACTTCAATGCTAACTCACACTATATAATATATATACCGAGTCTGTAAAGGATACTAACACTATGGCTATTGTGTTAGTAACTGATACCTTTTTTGAAATCGATGAGTACCGGATACTAACACTATGGTTTCCGAGTCGGTACATGATACCAACCTGATGGATATAAATTTATGCTAAAGTTCACCCAAATTGAGAATTACAACAATTTCCGAACACCTGTTACTCCAGTTAAACCATACACTCTGGCCTTCATCGATATCAGTTATCACATTTCGCGGTAAGCATGACATCATTCAATTCAATATATTACAGTTAAATACTGTTTGTTGCGAAGAACTAATATATATGCAAGTATGTATTAGGTTTTGCGAACCTAGTAACAAATTAGTTCAGTTGTGACCAGAAGGATAAACCAAAGGCAGCATGAACGGAAAGTATAATCTCATGCACATTCGTTTCGTGCTTACTGGCGACTCATCAGTAGGAGCCGGTATTACGCCCTTTAACCACTATATATTTGGTAGAAGAATGTGGAATAATAGGACGGTACAATCTCCTAGACGAATGTGTAAACCTGTAATAGTGAAGCTAACATAATCTAAAGTCAACGACAATACGACTTCAATGCTAACTCACACTATATAATATATATACCGAGTCTGTAAAGGATACTAACACTATGGCTATTGTGTTAGTAACTGATACCTTTTTTGAAATCGATGAGTACCGGATACTAACACTATGGTTTCCGAGTCGGTACATGATACCAACCTGATGGATATAAATTTATGCTAAAGTTCACCCAAATTGAGAATTACAACAATTTCCGAACACCTGTTACTCCAGTTAAACCATACACTCTGGCCTTCATCGATATCAGTTATCACATTTCGCGGTAAGCATGACATCATTCAATTCAATATATTACAGTTAAATACTGTTTGTTGCGAAGAACTAATATATATGCAAGTATGTATTAGGTTTTGCGAACCTAGTAACAAATTAGTTCAGTTGTGACCAGAAGGATAAACCAAAGGCAGCATGAACGGAAAGTATAATCTCATGCACATTCGTTTCGTGCTTACTGGCGACTCATCAGTAGGAGCCGGTATTACGCCCTTTAACCACTATATATTTGGTAGAAGAATGTGGAATAATAGGACGGTACAATCTCCTAGACGAATGTGTAAACCTGTAATAGTGAAGCTAACATAATCTGAAGTCAACGACAATACGACTTCAATGCTAACTCACACTATATAATATATATACCGAGTCTGTAAAGGATACTAACACTATGGCTATTGTGTTAGTAACTGATACCTTTTTGAAATCGATGAGTACCGGATACTAACACTATGGTTTCCGAGTCGGTACATGATACCAACCTGATGGATATAAATTTATGCTAAAGTTCACCCAAATTGAGAATTACAACAATTTCCGAACACCTGTTACTCCAGTTAAACCATACACTCTGGCCTTCATCGATATCAGTTATCACATTTCGCGGTAAGCATGACATCATTCAATTCAATATATTACAGTTAAATACTGTTTGTTGCGAAGAACTAATATATATGCAAGTATGTATTAGGTTTTGCGAACCTAGTAACAAATTAGTTCAGTTGTGACCAGAAGGATAAACCAAAGGCAGCATGAACGGAAAGTATAATCTCATGCACATTCGTTTCGTGCTTACTGGCGACTCATCAGTAGGAGCCGGTATTACGCCCTTTAACCACTATATATTTGGTAGAAGAATGTGGAATAATAGGACGGTACAATCTCCTAGACGAATGTGTAAACCTGTAATAGTGAAGCTAACATAATCTAAAGTCAACGACAATGCGACTTCAATGCTAACTCACACTATATAATATATATACCGAGTCTGTAAAGGATACTAACACTATGGCTATTGTGTTAGTAACTGATACCTTTTTTGAAATCGATGAGTACCGGATACTAACACTATGGTTTCCGAGTCGGTACATGATACCAACCTGATGGATATAAATTTATGCTAAAGTTCACCCAAATTGAGAATTACAACAATTTCCGAACACCTGTTACTCCAGTTAAACCATACACTCTGGCCTTCATCGATATCAGTTATCACATTTCGCGGTAAGCATGACATCATTCAATTCAATATATTACAGTTAAATACTGTTTGTTGCGAAGAACTAATATATATGCAAGTATGTATTAGGTTTTGCGAACCTAGTAACAAATTAGTTCAGTTGTGACCAGAAGGATAAACCAAAGGCAGCATGAACGGAAAGTATAATCTCATGCACATTCGTTTCGTGCTTACTGGCGACTCATCAGTAGGAGCCGGTATTACGCCCTTTAACCACTATATATTTGGTAGAAGAATGTGGAATAATAGGACGGTACAATCTCCTAGACGAATGTGTAAACCTGTAATAGTGAAGCTAACACAATCTGAAGTCAACGACAATACGACTTCAATGCTAACTCGCACTATATAATATATATACCGAGTCTGTAAAGGATACTAACACTATGGCTATTGTGTTAGTAACTGATACCTTTTTTTGAAATCGATGAGTACCGGATACCAACACTATGGTTTCCGAGTCGGTACATGATACCAACCTGATGGATATAAATTTATGCTAAAGTTCACCCAAATTGAAGGCCAGATGTATGGTTTAACTGGAGTAACAGGTGTTCGAAAATTGTTGTAATTCTCAATTAGGGTGAACTTTAGCATAAATTTATATCAATCAGGTTGGTATCATGTAGCGACTCGGAAACCATAGTGTTAGTATCCGGTACTCATCGATTTCAAAAAAGGTATCAGTTACTAACACAATAGCCATAGTGTTAGTATCCTTTACAGACTCCATATATATATTATATAGTGTGAGTTAGCATTGAAGTCGTATTGTCGTTGACTTCAGATTATGTTAGCTTCACTATTACAGGTTTACACATTCGTCTAGGAGATTGTACCGTCCTATTATTCCACATTCTTCTACTAAATATATAGTGGTTAAAAGGCGTAATACCGGCTCCTACCGATGAGTCGCCAGTAAGCACGAAACGAATGTGCATGAGATAGTACTTTCCGTTCATGGTGTCTTTGGTTTATCCTTCTGGTCACAACTGAACTAATTTGTTACTAGGTTCGCAAGACCTAATACATACTTGCATCCTTCCAATGGTTTGTAAAATGACGCTAACAAAACTCGTTAATTTCACTAATTCAATTAATCTTGTAAATTTTAATATTCAGCAAGCGACATAGCTTGTGAGTTTCCAAATTATTTTTAATAGAGATACAAACTTAAACATTTTATACCTTTTAAATCAAGTTTGAGAGCTGCTATTTAAAACCAATTACTTTGTATTTAATCAGTCGTAAACAACATAACAAAACTACCGCTAGTCGCCCTCCCTGACACGTTTCGTTATTGTGTGATCATCATTAGCAACAACGTATCGATTTTTTAATATAAATTTTACTTTGTTTTTTTAAAGTTCGGTTGATAAGTTTATGGATTCATTATGCATCTGTGCACCGTTTAACGGTCAGGGAGTGCCAAGAAAGCAAATTCGTTTATTGCATTAGTGCTCTTAGTTTAATGGGAAACACATTTTAGTTGCGTACATAAAGCCAACATTAACTCGTGCTTATCTTGAGGTTCTAAGTAATGCTTTTCTGCCAGACAGATGTATAGCTCAATACGTTCTTGTATTTAAACATACTCAGTTGATGAGACATTCAAAGTAAAGAGCCTGCATTAATATTTTATTTCAAGCTAATCGGTAATTGGCAATTTGGCAATTTCTCGTACTCTGGTTTGAATTTTCATAGAATCTATCTAGCTCATCTCTAGGAATCTGTTCTGTGTTTTAATTTTGTACCATATTTGAGATTAGTGGCTAAAATGCGACTCAATGCCAAAATGGATTGTGTTTCGGATTGTATATTGCGGTTTGATCCTCGGTAGTCAGATTGCTGTCGTACTGTGTTTCTACATACAGTTCTAACCTCTAGAAATCCCACATACATTGGAATTTACTTTACCGGCAGCACAATTCCTATACATTTACCAAAAATATATTTTAGCAGTTTCTACGGTTATAGACAATTTACATCTAGTTGGTGAGAAAAAATCAAACAGGACTCTTTTAAAATATCATCGATTTACATAACAAAACTATCGACCTTCACACAAAGTCACGCGCTTAGACTTCCGTTATTATTATCGGATTACAACGGCAAACTTAAAAGCACGTATCAAATCGCAATGCACGTATATGGGTAGCAAAATTAGATATGCAGCTCTAAAATCTAGTGGTCTGGCATACCTTGTGCTTTTGTGTATCAGGCGTTGTGCACATAGTAGCAAATTAGATCAAATATGTCCAAAAGGATAAATTGAAAACGGCATGAACGATAAGTTTAATCTCACGCACATCCGTTTCGATCTTACTGGCGAGTCATGAGAATGAGCCTGTAATACTCTCTTTACCCAATACATGTTTGTTTGAGGTATGTTGGGGAAAAAACAACGGTACACTCTCCCATACGGTTGTGTAAACCTGCAGTATTCAAGAAAACATTGTATAATGTCTTTGACAGTACGACTATGAAGCTTACTCGCTACATATATTAAATATACCAGTTTTGTATGAATATTATATCAATGTCCGATACCAACACAATGATACTGAAATGGTTCATGGTAATAAAATTATGGTTGCTGATTCGGTAATGAAAAAACAACGATGGATTTCAAAGTATGTTAAAGTTCACCAAAATAAGTAATTAAAAATATTCTTAAACTCTTGCTGTTCCAGAAAACACATACCCTCTAGCCTTCATTCGTATCAGTTATTAAATTTCGTGGTACTCATAACATCGTTCAATTAAATGTATAACAGTTAGATACTGTGTGTGGCGGAGTAATAATATGCAGGCAATTGTGTATTAGTTGCTGCGCAACAACTAACATAGAAAAAATAAGGAGAGCATGTACTTTAAGTTTTTTTCTGGTTAACTCTGGTTTCGTGGTAATTGACAGCCAATCAGTTGGAGAGGGTGTTACAGAATTTACCCACTATATGCTTTGATGATTCATGACTTAAACTTTGGCAGTACAGTCTCTTATAAGATTGGGTAAACCTCCAGTAGTGAAGTTCACTTCGTATACATTGTTAGATAATGCGAATTCAAGGATTTCTCACTATATATGTTATGTATACCGAGTCTGTAAAGGTAATAACATTGTGGCTACAGCATTATGTTAAGCAATAGAACTTGTTAGAAACACTATGTTTACCAAATCGTTACATAGACCCAACACGATTGATAACAATGTATGCTAAAAACCATTAAAATTGGGTTTACAATTATTTCTGAACTTTATCCAAGCAGACTACACTTGATCGATATCAGGGATCAAATTTAGCGATAATCATGACAAAATCCAATTAAACATATAATAGTTAGGTAATGTTTGTCGCGGAGAACTGAAATATATACAAATATGTATTAGTTGTTCGCACATAGACACCAGGAAAAGAAATTATAATCACTTGCGCATTCATTTCGTACTTCTTGCAAAAAATTTGTAGAAGACGGGTGAGCAATGTAGGAAAAAAAGGACTGTATATTTGCCTATATGAAAGTCTAAACCTGCAATAGTGAAATAAACTTTAATTTGAGTCTTCCAAAATGCGATTTCATTGATAGCTCATCACACATAATATACGAAATGACTCTTTTATTGATAAGAAGAGTATGGCTATAGTGACTATATACGATAGCAAATTTTGGACATGAGAACGTACATGGTATTAAGATAATGGTTTTCTAGTCAGTACATGGTAACGACACGATGGGTTTCATTGTATGCAAATAATCACCATAATTGAGAATTACAACTATTTTTGAACAGATTTTACAACAAAATTTGTGCACACTCTGTCCTCGATCTTTACCAGTAAACACATTTCGCGCTAATCATAAAATCATTCAATTAAGTATATAAATTTTAGAAACGGTTAATGTCGGACAACTAATATGTATGCAAATTATATCAAATATTACAAGAAGGATAATCCAAAGACAGCTTGAACTGCAGTGTATTCTCATGTACATTCGTTTTATCTTTATTGGCGACTCATCTGTAGAAGCCGGTATAACGCCCTTTACCCATAGTAAACATACATCTGTCAGTATAAACTAGATACTGTATAGTGTTATAATGGCAATTCATCCAGTAGATCAGTTTCGTCCTTATTGTGAATTCATCACGTACTTCCAATAATTGCCTCGGACAGAGCTCGAACCCGAGCAGGTCTGCTTCACTATCTGGTGCTCTAACTACTGGGATACCCTGACAGACATGACACACAATGTCCACTTATATTCTAATTATTGTAAATCGGTATGTTATTTTTGTTTTAAGGGAAGCTAATATTAAATCCATTTATACACAAAGTATAGAACGGGATGAGTTACAAATAAGGATGTAACTGGTCTACAGAATGAATTGCTTTATGTACACTGTACAATTCTTAGTTTCTACTGACAGATGTATATACATAATAGGTCAGGTTTCTATATCAAGATAGCAACCATGATTAAAAGTATTTGTTATCACCACCCCCACACCCAGTGTTCGTTTATATATATACCGCGTCCGTAAGTGATACTAGCTCTATAGCAATTGCCTTAATACAAGATACCAACATTAGGTAGCTGAAAATGTACATGGTATTAACACTATGGTTGTAGAATTGGTACATCGCAACGAGATGTTTGATTTCGATGTATTCTAAAGTTCACCAAGATTGAGAATTGCAAATCCGTCTTAACTCAGATTGTTCCAACAAATTATTTATCGTGTATTGCAGTAAGTATGACATCATTCAAATCAAAATATAAATCTTTGATACTCTTTTTGGCGAAGAACTAATGTATATAAAATTTTGAATTAAGTGTTAAGAACCTAACAACAAAATATTTCAATAAAAAACTGGATGATAAACCAAAGACAACATAAAGGTAAAGTATAATCTCGTGCATGCTCATTTCGTGCTTAATATCGACATTCTATTTAGAGCCGATTTTAAGTCCTTCAACTAAGATATCTTTAGTTAGTAAATGTGGGAGATTTGTAAGGTAAAATATCAGTTTCGATTGTGTAAAAATACAGTAGTTAAGTTAATAGAAAATAAAATATTCGACAATGCAACAAAGCATTGGCTATAGCGTCAGAACACGACACCAACATTATAGTATCAGAAAAGGACATGATATTAGCGCTGTATTTGCCTAGTTGTTGTATGTACTCAACAAAATGGATTTTATTGTACGCTAGATTTCACAGAAATTTATAGTTGGAACTATTTCTGAACACATTTTACCGCAGCAAATCCATACACGGAGTCCTTGCTTGATTTGATTCATCACGTTTCGCGGTAACCATTACATTATTCAATTTAACGTATAACAGTTAGAAACTGTTATGGTGGAGACAAAACATATATGCAATGGATCATTTTTTTCCGCATCTAGTAAAAAATTAGTTCAAATATAACCAGAAAAATAATACAAAAATAGCACGAACAGCAATTATAAACTCCTGCACTTTCTATTTTTTCTTTCGCAGCCGGTATTATGCAATTTACCCTTTCTATATTTTGTTGAGGATGTGGAAAAAATGGGAAATTAGAATCTCCAATATGATTCTGTCAAAATGCAGTAGTGTAGAAGCTCCTAACCTATTCGTGTCTGAGAACCCCATAGATGCCAGATTGCTTGTCGTCCTAAAATTTACAGTAGAATCTGATAAGCTTATATTTTTATTGGCATCTACTAAATTCGAATCTGCAATATCTTGCACTAACTTGCTAGTGTCCTCAAATTTAAGATCTGCATTTATATCTATGAAACTTAATTATTAAATAGACACTCCATGTTAGGCAAATCGGGATGTGAAATCAGTCTCGTACAAAACACCCAAACAAATAATCTGGAAGGAAATAGACGTGAACAACAGAATTATTAAATTACCTGTTCCTGTGTGCAAAAACAAAAAGAAATTTTATCAGATATAAGAAACTTTTCTTTCTCATGGTCTTCTCAAATATCTACTCATGAACATATCTTTATATATAAATTGGAAAGCAAAACAAGATAGAAATATGTGAACATAGAGAGAGTGTGAAAAATGGAAACCAATCAAATTGCGTGCGTCACATCCAGTTCAAGCTCAATGCTTGTACGTGCTTCTTCTGCTTACATAAATCCGGCTGCAATTTGTTTATCCATAAGGCTTCGTATGTGGCTAGCTCCCTTTTGTTTCTGCATTTAGTAATTACTTTGAATGCTACGTCTGGAGAACATACGTGCGTTGTTTCGATGATGTGTTGCGCAATAGCAGACGTGTATTCACCATTTGATTTAAAACAGGCGTTCAAGTTGCAATGTTCTCTCATTCGAGTAATTAACCGTCTGGTCGATCGGCCTACGTAAGTTGATCGACAACTTGCGCATGTATATTGATAAATAATATTTGATATCGACATTAACGGCTGTTTCTCTTTGATTGCTGGTAAAGGCAAGTGTGTTACCCTAAATAACACTCGTAGTTTTGCTGCATTAAATGTGCGTGTCAATGCTGCTTCAACTTTCTTTTGTGCCATTCGGGAAACTGCATCCCCTTAAATGGGATGTTTAGGTAGACTGTTTTCTTTTCTGGCCCATAATACGTCTGTTTCTGGTTAACTCACCTTTTAATAATTGATTCAATTAATTGTCTGGGATAGCCATTAGACATTAAATCGTTAATTGCTTTATTATATTCATTTTCTCTAGAATCTTGACTAACCAACCTATGTTCGCCAGACGTAGCATTCAAAGTAATTACTAAATGCAAAAACAAAAGGGAGCTAGCCACATACGAAGCTTTATGGATAAACAAATTGCAGCCGGATTTATGTAAGCAGAAGAAGCACGTACAAGCATTGAGCTTGAACTGGATGTGACGCACGCAATTTGATTGGTTTCTATTTTTCACACTCGTTTTGTTCACATATTTCTATCTTGTTTTGCTTTCCAATTTATATATAAAGATATGTTCATTAGTAGTTATTTGAGAAGACCATGCGAAAGAAATATTTCTTATATCTGATAAAATTTCTTTTTGTTTTTGCACACAGGAAGGGAACAATGAATTTTATTAAAGCTCGCATTTCAAAAGAAATTACCTGTTCCAGAACGTCCCTTCTATGCGTGCATCAATAAAAATATAAGACAGTATAAGCAGGTATATATTATAGAAGTTGATCAGTTTTTAATGAAGAAAAATGTGACAATTGCAGCAGACCAAAGGAGATACAACCAATCGATGACCGTACGCTTGAAAACTGAAAATGGCGAACAACTCTAAGTCAAGTATTTCAACAAAAAAATTTCTGGAAAATTAAAGAGAAATTATTTTTTAATAAAATTCGTTACAATCAGCCAAGGTGGTTAAAATTTATCAGTTAATGTTTCTTTAATTTTGGCGGAGGATTTATCTTCCTCCACATACACCACCTTCTCAAAAAAGACGGCTGGTAATGGGCGTAATCATGATACTCCGGCTGACGTTGCACTCTTCCAGAACGAGTTGTGCATAATGGCGCCCCTGAAGTTGTCATCGCGCCCGGTACAGTAGGCACTGGTTCTTCCGTATCATCTGTTATAGTCAAACAGTTTTCATGTTGGGAACTGGTAGAAAAGGATTTTGCTATATAAGACAACGCGTCTTCTAAGTTCTGCATTTCGTTATGTGCCTGTATGGTGGGATTGCACACATCAGATTCGCCCATAGTACGATGGTCATTCAGCGCATCTGTTTATTCAGTCATACCGTCTATCCCGATAAACTGGGGAATGCAACGATTCAACGTAATACTATCCTTAATGCCATTTATCTCTATGATGACATTCTTGTCAGTCATCCTCTTGACCTTGTATGGTCCTTTGTAAAATGGTGTCAGGCAATTCTTCCTATTTTCACTAGATACATACACACGCAAAGCCGATCTTATATCAGAGAACACATATCATTTGGTTTTGCTTTTCTAGTCTTGGTCGGAGCTAAACGACACATCTTATCTCTAAGTGCTCCTACGAACCAATCTACATCACTAGAAGCACAATCAAGACTACTTGGAGTTTCTATTAGAAGATCTCCAGGCAAACTTAATGGTTCTCCATAAACCAGTTCTGCTATTGAAGTACCTAATTGTGCCCTATATCTGTTGCGCATGGCGAGTAGTGCTATAGGAAGATCGTGTATCCAGCTTGTTCCACTAGTACACCTTAACGCAGCTTTCAGTTCACGATACAGCCTTTCTACCATCCCATTTGCTCGTGGGTTGTACGCGCTAGTATGCAATACAGTTGTTCCCATGATATTGAGAGATCTTACGAAAAGCTCGGACATAAATTGACTACCGCGATCACTAGTGACCTTTTCCGGAACACCATAACGCGATATCCAATTATGTAGAAACGCGAACAAGACTTCTTGCGCTGTCATGTCTTTTAAAATCGCCACTTCGAATTGACGACTAAATCTATCTACCATAGTCAGCAAGTATTTGTTTCCATTTACCTCGGGCATCTCGACAATGTCTATGTGTACGTGTCTGAACCGTCCAATTGGTATCCCAATATTCTTTATCTCGATTCTGGTATGTCTCCACACCTTACACGTTTGACACTTGGCACAGGCTCTTACCCATACCCGTATGTCTTTAGACATGTGCGGCCATACATATCTGTCGTTGATCAATCGAATGGTGGCTTTAATGGATGGATGACCCATGTCATGTAACACTTGGATAATCTTGGCCCGTAACTCCAACGGCACATATGGTCGTGGTTGACTTCTAGACGTTTCGCATAACAACCACTTGCCACTTATGAGCTTACGAACATATCCTGGCCTTTTGGACAAAACTAACGTGAAGGGATCCGATCCTTGCGCTTCCTCGATTTGACTAACTAAATCATGCATCGAATTATCTAAACTCTTCAACGGACCTTGAAATATCAGCTCGACATCGGCTTCATTCGGTCTGCTAAGTGCATCGGCTACCACATTCTCCTTACCAGCAATATGAGACACAGTGAAATCGAACTCTGCTAACCGTGTTATTTGGGAATTTACTCTACGAGAGTAATTAAGCCTAGCTGTTTTACCAAGTATGCTGATCAATGGCTTATGATCGGTCAATAACTTAAACTTATGACCGTCTAAGTAATGCTCGAAGTGTAGCACTGCGGCATACACTGCTAGAAGCTCTTTACCAAACGTATCATAACGTTTCTCTCGATCATTAAGCTTACGGCTATAAAACCCAATCGGTCTTACTATGTCCTGATCTCTTTGCTGTAGCACTGCCTCTATTGCAACATCTGAGGCATCTGTGATTAGCTCGAAAGGTTTTTCCCAATCTACAGGTGCTAATGTGGTTATGTCACAACATTTACTTGGCCTTTTTTTGAATTTTTCTCGGTCTTCTGAACTCAAGTTTATAGGCCGAGAGTTCTTGATCGTGCTCTTTTCACGAGTGAGATGGCGTGTTAACGATCCTAGAATTCCGGCTAAACCTGGAACGAATCGACGATAATAGCTGATCATACCCAAGAACCTTCGCAACTGGCGCACGGTTCGGTGTTCCGTTACGTCCTTTATAGCCTGTTTCTTATCTTCCAAAGTTTTAATTCCATATTTGGAAAGTATATGACCAAAGTATCTAACTGAGGAGCAACCGATATTACTCTTATTAGGTTTGACTACTAATCCATATTGTTCCAACCTGGTCAAAACCGTTTCCAAATGCGTATGATTTTCGTTTTGTGTGCGTATAAAAGTTATTATGTCGTCTATATATACCCTCGCAAATGGACAATTCTGAAGGATTTCTTCAGCCAAACGCTGGAATGTCTGACTGGCGTTCTTCAAACCAAAAGGCATTCGAAGAAATTCATGCGATCCCCCACCTGGAAATCTGACTGCGGTGAGTGGTATCCAACTTTCCTCCGTTGGTATCTGATAGTACGCTTGCTGGAGATCTAAAGTTGAATAAACCTCATATCCCATTATATCTCGGAGTAGAGTACTCTGGTTGGGGAGAGGATAAGAATCACTCTTCGTCACTGAGTTTAATAGACGATAATTTCCACAAACCCTCCATTGACCCGGTTCAGGTTTGGGAACTACCACTATTGGGGAAGCAAAATTGGAATTTGACCTTCTACAAATCCCCTCTTTGCGCAATTGGTGAAATTCGGACAAAGCAACTTGTTGCTTGTGTTGTGCCAATGGTTGAGCCTTTGGTGAACAAGGCAACGGAGCCACCAATTCTATTTGGTGTTCTACTCCTGTCTTCAATCCTATCCTTTTGGCACTGAAAGGTTGAAACACTGCTAGGTGCTTCTCAATGATATCGGCAAAGTCATGTGCAACTGTTGGACGAGGTAAAAGAACTGTTCTAACTGCCGATGTCTTAGACTCAGTAGGTGTTGACATCCCTACGCCTTCTGCGATAGTCCTAGCTTTGGGGTCTAATGTCAGTTTGAAATGTGTCAAGAAATCCATGCCAATGATATGGTCCTTGACATCGGCCATTAGAAAATTCCATCTAAAGGAAGATTTCTGGCCTAACGTTACCGAAGTTCCTTTTATCCCTTTTACTCCTATTGGACTACCTTTAGCGGCCCATAGTTGATAATCAAATGTGGGGAAATCTGCTTCCAGCACGTCTGATTCAACTACGCTTACCTCAGCACCTGTATCGATGAGAAATTCTGATCCAGATAATTCATCTTTAATAATGAATTTATTGCTGGAAGATCCGGCAATGTTTTCCAGATGTCCGCTTAGTAAAAGTCGGACTCTCTTGCCTTCTGTATCGGTGCTAACTGGTCCTGTCGCATTTTTATCCTTTGCCTTAAGTATGCCTTTTAAAGGCATATCTGGAAGCCTTTGCAATGGGCCCCCCACGGCTCCTATTAGCGGGTGTTTTATACTTTTCCCGGTGATGGATTTTTCTCTACCGCTTTTGTGCTTCCTTTCCATTTGGGTCCACCTAATCATGGGTATACACAATTCTCACATTGACACTTTGCACTGCGTCCGTACTCGCAATGTGCCTTACACCATCCGCGTGGCCCTTCGAAGCGTTGACGTGAGTGACTCCCTCGACGTCTAGTATACCTATCCTGACTCTGAAGTTGCGAAATGTCACGACGTAAAGTAACAACTTCTCTACATATGAAACGCAAGGTTTCTTGAATAGTCAGTTTGTTTTCGGCATCTGCCTTGACTGGCTGCACAATGACAGAATCTGCTATTACAGCATGTACTTGTGGTTCCTGCTGTTTCTACACCATGTCTAACCCTCTGAGTTTTGTTGGCCAATCAATGCTCATAGTGTCAAATACTTCCAATTTAGTTCTAAGCCTAATTGGTAGCTCAGCTGTGGAAATGGAGTTGACTACATCTCTGGATATATTCAACCTGGAAGCTTTTGTGCAAAGACGTTCGTAAAATTCGGACGGTTGTTAACGCCCCATTTTTCTAAGCGTAATAATTCGCACATTTGCACCGATCTTCCATGCTGATATCTCTGTTGAATTTCAGCCATTAATAACTGAAATGCATTGTACGGTTTTTCTCCCACAGTTCTGTCTCTGAAATTTTCCAAGGCATTTCGGAAATTTTCAAGCAATGCCATCCATGCTGCAACAAATTTCTCCATGGGATTTACAATATTATAAGCACTAAATACCATTTGGGCATCTCCGACCCAACTTGAACGTTTTTCAGACTTATACTGCGGTCGACTTGATATTCTTGGACTGGCGTGGTCGCCAAATTTTGTAGAGGCTCCTAACCTATTCGTGTCTGAGTACCCCATAGATGCCAAATCGCTTGTAGTCCTAAAATTTACAGTAGAATCTGATAAGCTTCTATTTTCATTCACATCTACTAAATTCGAACCTGCAATATCTTGCACTAACTTGGTAGTGTCGTCAAATTTAAGATCAGCATTTATATATATGAAATTTAATTATTAAATAGACACTCAATTTTGGGCAAATCGGGATGTGAAACCTGTCTCGTACAAAACAATTTAACAAATAATCTGGAAGGAAATAGACGTGAACAACAGAATTATTAAATTACCTGTTCCAAAACGTCCCTTTATATGCGTGCATCAATAAAAATATAAGACAGTATAAGCAGGTATATATTATAGAAGTTGATCAGTTTTTAATGAAAAAAGTGTGACAATTGCAGCAGACCAAAGGAGATACAACCAGTCGATGACCGTACGCTCGAAAACTGAAAATGGCGCACAATTCTAAGTCAAGTATTTCCACAAAGAAAGTTCTGGAAAATAAAAGAGAAATTCTTTTTAAATAAAATTTGTTACAATCAGCCAAGGTGGTTTAAATTTATCAGTTAACGTTACTTTAATTTTGGCGGAAGATTTATCTTCCTCCACAGTAGTGACACTTACTTCATAAAAAGTCTTCCACAATGCGAATGAAAACAGAATTCACTATATATCCCATATACCTACATATATATATATATCATCATCATCATTTCCAGCCACACAAAAGTCAAGTGACTAATGTTTCACTGCCATATAACTTTTCATGGTTATATGTGGACTGTAAAGAACCTTTAGGTCGCCCATTCCTAGTGATGGTTTTATTCTGAGGTTTTCCTTCTCTTAGATAGTCTGCCAACCAAGCTGATGAGCACTATCTGCCCAGATGCCAGTGGCCATAGTTTCTTTCAACAGCCAAACTTGCCCCTCACATCTGGAACGCTTGCTCTCATTCAGTCGCTTCACATTTAACAAAGTTACAGGTGCGTTAGACCAAACTCAAGGCTTCATGAAACAGATGATGGCTGTCCCTTATGAAGGAAGGTATAATCTCATATGCACATTCGTTTCTGTTTATATGAAGTTATATCCACCACTACTGGTTTACAAATTCGAATATTGGGTGTACCGCTTAATTGCCCACATTTCTTAATCAAACATGAGTGGTATATATATATATATATATATTATATATATATATATAAATATTTACCGAGTTTGTAATGAATCCCATTACTGTGGCTATTGTGTAAGTACCCGACGCCAACTTTATGTTACGGAAAAAGTAAACGGTACACAGTTTTTGGTTAACCATTGGTGAAAAAGGTACCAACACGATGGATATCAATTTATGTTGAAATTCACAAAGATTGAGAATTACAAACTTTTCTGAATACATTTTTTCCAGCAAATCCAAACTCTCTGTCCTTGATCAAAATCAGTTATAATATTTTGCGGTAATCATGGCATTGATCAATAAAATATATAAAAATGGGATAAAGTTTGTGGCGGAGAAAATATATATGCTAATGTGTATTAGGTTTTACGCACCTAGTAATATAACCAGTAGAATATAGAAAAGACAGCATGAACGGAAATTATAATCTCATGCACATTGGTTTCGTGCTTACTGGCGATCCACTAGTAGGAGCAGGTATTATGCCCTTTACCCACTATATATTTGATTGAGGAATGTGGAATATTGGGCCGGCACATTCGATTATACGAATATGCATAACTGCAGTAGTGAAGCTAACTTCATTTAAAGTCTTCCACAATGCGACTTCAAAGCTTAATATATGTGTTTAGCATATTTATTGGGTCTGCAAAGGGTACAAACACTATAGTAATTGTGCCAGTACCCGATGCCATAATTATGGTTCAGAAAATGACAATGGTACTAGCACTATGGCTGCTGAATCATTTTATGGTACCAACACGATAGATTAAAATGTATGCTTAAGTTCACAAAAATTGAGAATAAACTGTTTCTGAACACCTGCTACTCCAGTAAAATCCATTACCTCTGATACTGTTTGATATCATTCATCAAATTTCGCGGTACTCATAACATTACACATTTAAATTTAAATAATTTTACATACTGTTGATTGCAGAGACACAATATTTATATTTGTGTTTGTTTGTGTCGGAAGGCAAAACCATAGACAGCATGGAAGAAAGGTCTAATCTAGTGCCCATTCGTTTTGTGTTTAATATCGTAATTTCAAGAGGAGCCGCTATTACTTCCATCAACTCCAAAATTTTTGTTTGGCGTACATAGGAAAATAACAAGTTTAAATCTCCCATTCGATTGTGCAAACTCACAGTAATGGAGCTAACATGGTGTAAACTCTTCGACAAAACGACTTCAATGCTTATTTACTATATATAATATACATAACGAGGAAGGATAGTGAATCAAAATATTGTCTCAGAACACGATACCGTCATTATGGTTTTAACACTAGGTCTGCCGAGTCCTTACATGGACCTAGCACGATGTATTTGAATGTATGCTGAAGTTCATAAAAATTTGATAAAAAGAACTCATTCTAAAAACATGTTACTACAGCAAATCCATACATTCTGGCCTTGAACGATATCATTTCTCATAATTCTCGGTAATACCGACATCATACATCTAAATATAAAAATATTAGTAACAGTTTGTGGCGGAAAAATAATATATACAATAGTCCATTATGTATTTCACTCTTTAATTGTGCGAGGAATGTGGGAAATTAGGATGGTAAAATCTACTATAAAAATGTGTAAAACGGCACTAGTGAGTCTAACATTATATGAAATCTTTCACAGTGCTATAATAAAGCCAACTCACTATATATAATATATATACCGAGTCTGTAAATTTTACCAAAATAATTGCTCATGTGTCTGTCACCGATATCTGCATTATGGTACCGAAAATTACTATTGTACTTCTACTATGTTTGCCGAATCGTTAAGTGGTACGCCCAAGATGGGTTTCAATGTTTGCTAAATTGAAAAAAATGATTGAGAATCTAAACTAGTAGTTAACACCATTTGCACCTGAGAATCCATACACTCTGGTCTTCATAGATAACATTTACCACATTTTGCGTAATCGTGATATAATTTAAATAAAGATATAACTGTTAGATACTATTTTTAAAGAAGAAATAATGTATATGCAATTGGTTATTTGTTTTTCCATCAAATTATTTCAGGTAAGACCAAATTTTTAACGAGAGACAGCATGAACTGAAAGTATAATCTTGTGCACATTACTTTCTTTCATAATTGCCTCTCCTGAGCAGGAGTTTGTATAACGCCCTTTAACCACATTATGTTTGGATAAGGAATGAATGAAAATGGGGCAGTGCAAACGCTCATACGAATTTGTTGAACCATAAGAGTGGAACTAGCTTCATATACACTCTGCGATAAGAGTGCAAACAGTATATATATATATATATATATATATATATATATATATATATATATATATATACCGTGTCTATAGAGGATACCAACCCCAAGTTTATTGAGTGAATACCCTATATCAAAATGTTGGTACCGAAAAAGTACATAGTAGTAACACTATTATTGTAGAGTCGGAACATCGAATCAGCATAATAAATTTTAATGTATGATAAAGGTTACCAATATTAATAATTACTACTATTACTGAACACACGTAACTCTAAAAGATTCATACTCTCTGGTACTTTGTCGATATGCGTTATCATATTTCGCTTAGGTTACGCCATCACCCAGTTAAATATATACCAGTTAGATACTGTTGCTTATTAATTGTAACCCACCTAGCATCAAATTAATTAAAATATGACCAGAGAGGTATACCAAAGGCATCATTAGCGGAAAGTTTAATCACGTGCAAATTTGTTTCTTGTGTAATTAGCGCCCTACAGTAGGGGCGGATATTACGCCCTATAACAACTATATGTTTAGGAAGGCCATGTGAGAAAACAGTGTAGTACAAGTATGTATTAGGTGTTGCGAACCTAGTAACAAATTAGTTTAGTTGTGACCAGAAGGATAAACCAAACACAGCATGAATGGAAAGTATAATCTCGT
>JAQBSW010010853.1:0-22391 GCA_029291075.1 Eudiplozoon nipponicum | reverse complement strand
AGAGTCTGATAGGCTTATATTATTGCTTGCGTCACTTAAGTTCAAGTCCGCTATGTCCTGCACTAACCTACTTGTGTCCTCAAATTTAATATCGGTATCCATGAATATATGAGATAACAATTAAATCGATACTTACAGTTAGGCAATCGGAAAGTGAAAGCTGGAAACGGTTCCGCACAGTTATTAATCTAGAAAGATGTAAAACTTGAACCAAAGATACAATCAAATATACCTGTTTCTAGACTCCTGTTCCTTTCTGTTTTATAATAGAACAAAAAGGCAATTGATGGAGCAATATATTTGTTAATGAAATAATCGTTTAACCAAGAAATTGTGAAAATGCAGCAGACCAAAATTTACAATACCAGACAAGGAGCGAGATACTCAAAAACTGAAAATAGCGCACAATTTTAAAATCAAGTATTTAAACAAAGAATGTTCTGGAAAATAAAAGAAAAAATTCTTTATTAAATAAAATTCGTTACAATCAGCTATGGTGGTTTAAATTTATCAGTCAATGTTATTTTACATAAAGCGGAGGATTTAACATCCTCTACATACACCACCTTCTCAAAAAAAGGCGTCTAATAATAGACGTAATCATAATTCTTCGGCTGACGATGTATTCTTCCAGAACGAGTTGTGCATACTGGCGCTCCTGACGTCGTCATCTTGCCCGGTACAACATTCACTGGTTCTTCAAAATCATCTGGTATCGACAAATAGTTTTTATGCTGTGATTCAGTAGAATTTGATTTTGCTGTATTAGACAACGCTTCTTCAGAGTTCTGCATTTCATTATGTGCTCCTACAATTCAGCTATAACGTCAATCCAGATAAACTGGGGAATACAGCGATCCAACGTAACACAGTCCTCAATGCCATTTATTTCTATGATGACATTCTTGTCAGTCATCCTCTTGACCTTGTATGGTCCTTTAGAAAATAGTGTTAGGCAGTTCTTCCTATTCTCATTAGTTATATACACATGCGAAGCCGATTTTAAATCAGAGGACACAGCATTTGGTTTTAGCTTTTCTAGTCTTGGTCGGAGCCAAACGACACATCTTGTCTCTAAGTGCTCCTACAAACCAATCTACATAACTAGAAGCCCAATCAAGACTACATGGAGCTTCTATTAGAAAGTCCTTCCCTCCTCAACGTGGTACGACGGTGTCAACCATGTTTCGATGGCCGATCGTACATGGGCTAACGGGGCTATGGCGGTGGTGTCACCAGGGCGTGGTGGATTTCCGACCGGCAATCTGATCTCCTATAAAATACCACATGAGCCCGACGACGGCACCATGACTCGGCGTGTGTTCCCCGCCACAAAAGGGTTCAACAGCCACAGGATTACATGGACTCCTGGACAGTACCCCTTACTTCCGAATGGCGAATGAGCTCTCAACAGCCAACGGCAACCATGCAATTTACTGCTGCCTTGCAGACTGCGCTTGGATGTGCAAAGGCTAGAGGTGCGTCCTCGATCAAATAGCCAAGTGGTGAGGGGACACCACTTGTACCAAATTCCCAAGAAACTCCATGAAATCACTGGAGCCGGCTAATCCTCCAAAAGGAGTCAGCCATGTAAAAGTAAAAGTATTGAAGATCTCCAGGCAGCCTTAATGGTTCTCAATAAAACAATTCTGCAATGGAAGTTCCTAATTGTGCCCTATATCTGTTGCGCATGGCGAGTAGTACTATAGGAAGATCGTGTATCCAGCTTGTTCCACTAGTACACCTTAATGCAGCTTTCAGTTCACGATGTAGCCTTTCTACCATCCCATTTGCTCGTGGGTTATACGCGCTAGTATGAATTATAGTGATTCCCATGACGTTGAGAGATCTTACGAAAAGCTCTGACATAAATTGACTACCACGATCACTAGTGACCTTTTCCGGAACATCATAATGCGATATCCAATTATATAGAAACGCGAGCAAGATTTCTTGCGCAATCATGTCTTTTAAAATCGCCACTTCAAATTGACGACTAAATCTATCTATCATAGTCAGCAAGTATTTATTTCCATTTACTTCAGGCATCTCGACAATGTCTATGTGTACGTGTCTGAACCGTCCGATTGGTATTCCAATGTTCTTTATCTCGGTTCTGGTATGTCTCCACACCTTACACGTTTGACACTTGGCACAGGCTCTTACCCATACCCGTATATCTTTAGACATGTGCGGCCATACGTATCTGTCGTTGATTAATCGAATGGTGGCTTTAATGGATGGATGACCCATGTCATGCAACACTTGGATAATCTTGGCCCGTAACTCCAATGGCACATATGGTCGTGGTTGACTTCTAGATGTTTCGCATAACAACCACTTGCCACTTATGAGCTTACGAACATATCCTGGTCTTTTGGACAATACTAATGTAAAGGGATCCGATTCTTGCGCATCCTCGATTTGACTAACGAAATCGTGCATTGATTCATCTAAATTTTTCAATGGACCTTGAAATATCAGCTCAACATCAGCTTCATTCGGTCGGCTAAGTGCATCTGCTACCACATTCTCTTTGCCAGCAATATGAGACACAGTGAAATCGAACTCTGCTAATCGTATTATTTGGGAATTTACTCTACGAGAATAATTAAGCCTAGCTGTTTTACCAAGTATGCTGATCAATGGCTTATGATCGGTCAATAACTTAAACTTATGACCATCTAAGTAATGCTCGAAGTGTATCACTGCGGCATACACTGCTAGAAGCTCTTTGCCAAACGTATCATAACGTTTTTCTCGATCATTAAGCTTACGGCTATAAAACCCAATCGGTCTTACTATGTCCTGATCTCTTTGCTGTAGCACTGCCCCTAATGCAACATCTGAGGCATATGTGATTAGCTCAAAAGGTTTTTCCCAATCTACAAGTGCTAATGTGGTTACGTCACTTAACATTTCCTTGGCCTTTTGGAAATTTTCTCGGTCTTCTGGACTCAAGTTTATAGGCCAAGACTTCTTGATCGTGCTCTTTTCACGAGTGAGATGGCCTGTTAACGATCCAAGCATTCCGGCTAGACCTTGAATGAATCGAAGATAATAGCTAATCATGCCAAAGACCCTTCGCAACTGGCGTACAGTTCGGGGTTCCGTTACGTCCTTTATGGCTTGGACCTTATCTTCTAAAGGTTTAATTCCGTCTTTGGAAAGTATATGACTAAGTTATTTAACTGAAGAGCAACCTATATTACTCTTATTAGGTTTTACCACTAATCCATATTGTTCCAGCTTGGTCAAAACCGTTTCCAAATGCGTACGATGTTCGTCTCGTGAGCGACTAAAAATTATTATGTCGTCTATATATACCCTCGCAAATGGACAATTCTGAAGGATTTCTTCAGCCAAACGCTAGAATGTCTGACTGGCACTTTTCAAACCAAAAGGCATTTGAAGAAATTCATGGGATCCTCCTCCTGGAAATCTGACTGCGGTGAGTGGTATCGAACTTTCTTCCATTGGTACCTGATAGTACGCTTTCTGGAGATCTAAAGTTGAATAAACCTCATATCCCATTATATCTCGGAGCAAAGTACTCTGGTTAGGGAGAGGATAAGAATCATCCTTCGTCACTGAGTTTAGTAGACGATAATTCTCACAACCCTCCATTGACCTGGTTCAGGTTTGGGAACTACCACTATCGGGGAAGCAAAATTGGAATTTGACCTTCTACAAATCCCCTCTTCGCGCAATTGGTGAAATTCGGACAAAGCAACTTGTTGCTTGTGTGGTGCCAAGGGTTGGGCCTTCGGTGAACAAGGCAATGGAGCCACCAATTCTATTTGGTGTTCTACTCCTGTCTTCAAACCTATCCTTTTGGCACTGAAAGGCTGAAACACTGCTAGGTGCTTCTCGATGATGTAGGCAAAGTCATGTGCGACTGATGGACGAGGTAAGAGGACTGTTCAAACTGCAGACGTGTTAGACTCAGTAGGTGTTGCTATCCCTACGCCTTCTGCGATAGTCCTAGCCTTGGGGTCTAATGCCAGCTTGAAATGTGTCAAGAAATCCATGCCAATGATATGTTCCTTGACATCGGCTACTAGAAAATTCCATAGGAAAGAAGATTTCTGGCCTAATGTTACCGACATTTCTTTCATCCCTTTTACTTCAATCGGACTACCGTTAACGGCCCATAGTTGATAATCAAATGTGGGGCAATCTGCTTCCACCACGTCTGACCTAACTATGCTTACCTCAGCACCCGTATTAAGGAGAAATTCTAATCCAGATAATTCATCCTTAATAATGAACTGGTTGCTGGACAATCCGGCAATTTTACCACATCTCCGCTTAGTGACAATCGGACTCTCTTGCCTTCTATGTCGGTGCTATTTACTCTAGTCGCATCTTTAGCTTTGAGTATGCCTTTTAAAGGCATAACTGGGAGCCTTTGCAATGGAACCCCTCTACGGCTCCTACTAGCGGGGGTTTTGTCCATTTCCCGGTGATGGATTTCTCTCTACCGGTTTTGTGCTTTCTTTCCATCTGTGTCCACCTAATCGCGGGTATATACAATTCTCACCTTGGCACTTCGCACTGCGTACGTATTCGCAATGTGCCTTACACCATCCGCGTGGCCCATCGAAGCGTTGACGCGAGTGACTCCTTCGACGTCTATTATACTTATCCTGACTCTGAAGTAGTGCAATGTCACTGCGTAAGCTAGCAACTTCTCTACATAAGAAACGCAAGGTTTCTTGTATAGTCAGGTTCTTTTTGGTATCTGCCCTGACTGGCTGCATCGTTACAGAATCTGCTATTACAGCATGTACTTGCCGTTCTTGCTGTTTATACATGCCGTCTAACCCAATCTATGCTCATTGTGTCAAATCCTTCCAATGTTGTTCTAAGCCTAATTGGTAGCTCAGCTGTCAAAATGGGGTTGACTACGTCTCTAGATATATTCAACCTGGAAGCTTTTGTGCAAAGGCGTTCATAAAATTCGGATGATAATTGACGCCCCATTTTTTCTAAGCGTAATAATTCGCACGTTTGCGCTGATCTTCCAGGCTGATATCTCTGTTGAATTTCGGCCATTAATAACTCAAAAGCATTGTACGGCTTTTCTTCCACAGTTCTGTCTCTGAAATTTTCCAAAGCATTTCGGAAATTTTCAGGCAATGCCATCCATGCTGCAACAAATTTCTCCATAGGGTTTACGATATTATAAGCACTGAATATCATTTGGGCATCTCCTACCCAACTTGAATCTTTTTCTGATTTATACTGTGGTAGACTTAAAATTCTTGGACTGGCGCGGTCGCCAAATTTTGTTGAGGCCCCTAACCTATTCGAGTCTGTAAGCCCCATAGATGCCAGATCGCTGGAAGTCCTAAAATTCACAGTAGAGTCTGATAGGCTTATATTATAGCTTGCGTCACTTAAGTTCAAGTCCGCTATGTCCTGCACTAACCTACTTGTGTCCTCAAATTTAATATCGGTATCCATGAATATATGAGATATTAATTAAATCGATACTAACTGTTAGGCAAACGGAATGCGAAAGTTGGAAAGCTGTTCCACTCAGCAATAATCTAGAATAAGATAAAATTTAACCACCGATAAATCAAATATACCTGTTCCAAGGCGTCACCTTCAATATTATTTTATATCAGAACAAAGGCAATTGATGAAGAAATATATTTGATGATGATGTAATCGTTTACTAGAGAAAATGTTAAAATGCAGCAGACCAAAATTACAATACCAGTCAAGGAGCGAGATACTCAAAAACTGAAAATAGCGCACAAATTTAAAATCAAGTATTTAAACAAAGAATGTTCTGGAAAATAAAAAGAAAAAATTCTTTTTAAATAAAGTTTGTTACAATCAGCTATGGTGGTTTAAATTTATCAATCAATGTTATTTTACATAAGGCGGAGGATTTAACATGCTCCACAGGAGAAAATGTTTTCCTCTACAGGACCATCAAACATTAACTGCTATAATAGCCGTTTAAAGTAGTGTTTGTCAGTACTCAAATAGGTGTGGCAGAGTCGCGTTTCGCTAATTTGGCAACGCCCTGTGTTTTGAATTGTTCATCATTGATCTATTGCATTTCAAAAATAATTGTTCAATTTTAATAAGCTCTAAAACCTAATAAAAATAATAATTGGAATACCATAGACCGTATTTCCAAACGTTTACATTAAGAACGTATGACTATGAGTGAAATTAAAAATGATTAACCTTCATAAAATAAAAATTATTAAGCAAATATTTTCTCCATTCTTTACAAAATAATTAAACATTCTATTACCTAAGGTCTCCGAGACATGAGTGGTGAGTGGCCGTGTGATAGGTTGTATTTGTTTTTAGCAATTTTTAACTATGTATGGTTTGCAACGATATATTTTTTATACATGGTTCATTATGATAAAACTTTAATTATTTTAGTTACGAAACGAAATAATGCTACTTTATAGTTATGGCTTTCCAAATGATTTACTGTTTAATAATAATACATTTTATTTGACAAAAAAGTAAATCTGGCTCGACAAATGAAAAATATCACGATACAAAAGTGGGATTGTGTATGGATAAGTAATTATTAGCAATAGTGAAAGCGGTTGTACTGATGCATTATGAGCAAGTATAGTACCGCTTGTAGCGTGTAACAGTGCCACAGATAAATACATAACTAATGTAAGCTGTGACTAGGATAAGGTCAGTTAGAATGAATTGTTGATAATGACGGAATCGCGATTCTCAACGGAAATTAAGACTTCAGATTCATATAGCATACATACGTGTGCAGCGATCCAAACGATTAAAGACGATGAAGTCAAACGAGCTAGCAAAATAACGTCTACATTCTGATAAGGAATCGGAGAAGAAGCCGAAGTTAAAACGAAAAAAGTTTAAAAAACATGCCTTCATATTCGAATGGCGCGAAAAGAACTTTTGATAATGTTAAACCGTTATTCGCGCTGTGTCAAAAATTCCAGTTTAATTTTCAGAAGTATACCAAATAACGATTCGGATAATTACGGATGCGAAAAGAAAAGACCGTGTTATTTCTAAGGAATTTACTAAAGAAATGCAGCTTAACTGCCTTTATATCATCGTATGATAGTATTCCTTACTTCGTGTGTAGTTTTTAAATCACTTGTGACCTTGGAAAATATGTAGCCCGTGTTAAAGACGAGCATATGATTGGTTTGAATTGATGACTCACAATTACAGGCGATATGAGTAAACAGTGATTGAAATTCGACAGTTAAAAGCACGTGGAAATGACTCATATGACGAAATCATAGGAGGTAGAAGATTTTCACAAAGGAGGCAGTCTAGATAGTTTCACCCAGATGAAAAACGCATTTTAGAATACGGGGTGTCCTGTGCTATATGGGAGGGAAATAACTTTCACTGGCTTAGAATTTGAGGAGCCGGACGTAAGCTTTATATAAAGTATACTCAGTGTAGGGTTTCGTCTCTTCAAGATCATTAATCGAGCACATTTTTATGCGACTTGGTTGAGTGGAAATGAGAATTTCGGTGTCTCATATAATCTAATGCTTACATAGTTAAAATTAGTCTGTCATGAACTTTAGTAGACGCCGGTATGGAGGAGATCCTTAAGCGAGAATATCAGCGAAATTTCGTTTTAAGCATTAGATGAGATCGTCTACTCCATGTGTAAAGTGGTAATAGGTAGAAATCTGTCAGACTTCAGCAAGCAGAGAAAAGGTACCAACCCAGGAAACCCGTCGTGCGAAAAGAGATACGATGCTGATAAATTTGGCATTTGATTTAATGTCATAGCTTAGATGGCAATGGCCGGTGTGAAGTGAGTTTACTGTTACCGTCACTGATCCTCATTTTTGAAGTAGCAGATGCGGAGTAGCAATCAGGAAGCAGGATCAGATCGTCATCTGCAAAGATTCTTGTCAACAGAGCCATTGAAGCTAATATTCGATCTTTTGGATTTTTGTAAGGTTTGGTTCTTGATCATCGCGAATTTATGATGATAATTCGAGCCAATCAAGTGCGCATTTCGGCGCTATACGTTTGATTATTTATTGTAAGCTACATATAGTTGCCAATACGTTGTGAGTAAACACTGGCTTGTGATGAAGTGCATGATCTTGAAATTCGAGCCAGATTTTCGCGCGTATTAAAAAATGTGCTTAATCAGTTTGAAGTCCGTACGTGTTGGATAGAGATAAATGAGGCTAAATGTTTAGATAATGAGTCATTGATCTGGGAAAGACAGGAGGATACTTTGTCGTAAGTGGTTATTTCCCTGCATATCATGGTATAACAGAGTCGTGTGCATGCACCGCTTTCAATGAGTTGGCTATGATTGTATTGTCTTCCTTGATACAAAGGATGGGGTTATAACTTTACTCGGCAATGATCGAGAATGGGGGAAAATCTCACGGTGCTGGAAATTGGCGAGTTCTATGTTCGAGAAGATACAGTCCAGATGATTGTTGTCATGTGTTGCAAATATATGGGCTTGGGCAAAGTGGGAACTGGGCGTTTGCATCTAACCCGGCATCACGGTCAACAGTTCAGTCGTAGAAATGAATAGTCATTGGTGTATGATGGTATATAGCCATGTTTCACCCAACAGTCACATATCTAGCTCGTTTGGGAGAGGTATGTCCGTAGTTAATTGATTTTTTAGAGGAACCTGCAGGTTAGAACACTTGATGAAAAGGAATCAGATGAGAATTTTAATGCCTATGGGATGAAGCGAGTGGGCGTTTTACAAAGGCGGCCAGGGCACGAGCACGCGCTATTGAGAGTGGTGGAACTCTTGTTGTTGAGGAACGAATGCTGGTCGTCAACTTTTCTAATGAAATTCTGGTTGTGTTGTTGGAGATATTGACCGCTTTAAAAGTTGAGAGGATGTGCAGGGCTCGAATATATTGGCAGACAAAGATGAATAATTAATGTCGTTACAGGATTAAAACACCACTGCAGAGCCGTGTCTGCTATCGGGGAGGGCGGTGCCAAAGTTACAGGCAAGAGCAGTTCGAGGGAATGGGTCTCGATCTCAGTCAATCACTAGGCTGCTGCATTTTATCGCAGTTAAAGCTAATTCAGATACCTAGTTTATCTTAGTTTGTGGTTTATAAGCCGTCATAGTAACCAGGATATTAAGTGGAAATGGAGACTGTTGTGCATCACAAAACTCGTCTAAAATTTTTGGTCCACTAAGTTCCTCCCGTAGCTGGCCTAATAGAACCAATGGGACTGCAATGCGAATGGATTGAGATATAAGTCTTCAAAGCGTGATTGGCTTAACAAAACAAGCATGCATTGGATCATAACCAAATATGCCTACAACAGCAGAGCGTTTTATCTTAGAGTTGCTGAGCTAGTTTTTGTGTTGGGACTGGAGTATCAACTGACGATTGTAGTTTCAGCTTCATAAAAATAAAGGAAATAACTTCGAGGATCTAGCGGTAAAAAAATTGAAGAATATAATAATGAGACAAATGTAGAGACAGATTTCATATAATGCAGTTAATACCTTAGGATGGTTTGGAGATTAGTCTGATAAAATGATTGAATAATACACAGGTTGGTTTAAAGAACTCGTTTTCTGAATAATATATCTGGAAATCATCGGAGCAAATCTACATCGGATGTTATGTTTTACCAAACAAAAAACATCATTTCAGCTTGTTATCTTTCCGCCCTTTTCTTGTGCGGGACAATTGATAGCACGAATAAGTCGGTAAAATGTTGACTCCTTTATATTTCCGGGTGCACCGATTTTTGGCCTTGATTGATGGGTTCTTGTCTATTTATTTTGAAGCCCTCTTTCAGCTGTTTTTCTGAAAAAGACGTAACCAACTTCTCCGAATTTTTCTGAATTTTCGAGACTTCATTTCCAGTCTCATTTCCAGTGTTGATACCATGATCGGGAAAACAGCGTGGAAATTGTGGTATCCACATTCAAGACAGTTTATATTTATTTTCATTCCTAATGTATTTTTTATTGACTGCCCTAATATCCTCTTTTAATGCCTATTCTCGTGTACTAACATGTATACATGAACTTATCCATGTCAGCCTCCACGCACACAGCAACCTATATGCACATGTTTACTCTGCTAAAGTTACATTTATAGGATTAATATAAGAAAACCCCATGGATTGGCATACACGCCCATCCGTGACGTCTCAATTTTTTAATTACATTTCCGAACGCTTAGAAGGTTCAACAACATTTTTTATTTTGACCATATTGCAGTAATCCTCAAATTCTCGGTGTACCTAGTCTCATCCTGTGTTCAATAGACTATAGGGAGATTTTAGAAAAACTGTTGAGAATATATAGTATTATTCTATCGTTTTGACAAGACCGAATACGGAGTTTACACTAACGAATCGTAATTCAAACAAATACACATTTATACTCATATCCTATATAAATTTATTTTTTTAATTTAAATCTGTCCAAACCGTATACATATCGATGTATATATTAAATTATATTTAGGCAACACGGTGGGTTCCTACCAATCAAATTGGGTATATAATATATTGACAATATTTTTATTTATTTAAATCTTCTTATTTACTCATTTATATTTATTTATACTCACACCTTATACATAAATATCTATTTATATATCAGTTTATACGCTATATCTTATGTATATATATAGATAATCATATAGGCAACCATGTGAGTCCCTCAATGAATAAAATATTTCAGTCAAAACACATTTGTTAATATTTAAATATCTATTTATATTTCTATATATATATATAGGTATATATGCATATATATATATATAAAAGATATGTGGAGATGAATGAAACTGTGACTAGCAAAGTATTTAATAGCTGGGTGAAGATTTGAGGAAGAGAAATGTTATCATCAACATCATGGTAGTTCAGTCTGGTGAAAAATAAAAACGAAATTCCATTTGACTAGACAAGATCAATTGGAGTTCAGTCCATGAAGTGCCCGAGCATCAGTGCGGGGTAAGCTGGGTCAGGACAGATGAGTTTGAGTGTGAGATCGAAAATGATGGCGGACCGGACGCAGACGTCGACCGACGGAGTCCTTTGTCGTGGATATTGAAATTCTGAAGTTTAGTATTGACCAGGATGGAGTCAACTAGATTGAAGCAAGTTAGTTGTGCAGGGATCACTGGCGTCCGTTGAACGAGATTATGACTGATGGAAGACGAGAGGGGAATCGAAGTCCGATGTAGACCAGCAGGGTTTTTGAGTTTCTGGTCTTCAGCTGAGTCAGACAAAAAAAGGATTTGATGAGCAAAACGTAGTAACGTATCCACTATATGGATATAATAGAGTGAAAAATGAGATTATAAGTGGTATGAGGGAGTCAAGAGTGAGAGATTTAAAACCAGTGGGGAAAAGTGGAAATTAGATGACAGCCAGATGGATTTCGCCCTCCGAAATTAGTAAAGAGAATAGCCGGGGGTGAAAGAAATGTTATGAATTGAGAAGGTACCAATTTCGCTTCCAATCGGTCGTTTCACAAAGAAATTTGTTAAAGATGTACTTATGGGCCACATGTTTATATTCGTGCTGGAGTAGGTGCTTTATGTCCGTGAAAGAGCGTTGAAGATACTCGTGGCTTTGGAAAAGAGAGATTTTTTAACTATGGTGGGTGTATGGTTAGATTGGATAGAAGAGTTGCTAGAACGTGTGGCGTAGTGGTGACTTGGGTGAGCAAAGCTGGACAGTGATAGGCAAGTTGTGATCTTATGGATAAAATAAATGACTCAAAGGTGACGGGTAAACCAAAGCGGTAAAAGGTTTGCCAGGAGTAGGCGTTCCCGACAATTTTGGCATTTCGGGAAGACTCGCTTTAGAAATCTGAAGATCTGTTCGATAGCATACGAAGAGGTGATAGGGGCAATCATTTAATATGGACAACATGCAACGGAATCAAAAAGAAAAAATAGAACCTCAACACATCAGACATTTATGAGATATCTTGTAAAGATGATGAAATTGAAATAAATATTCATGATAAATGATTATCCGTAAAAATTACTTGATAAAATCATAAACGAGACACTATGGCGATTTAATGAAAAAATAAACCAAGAGAAACAAAAGAAAAATGGTTATAACCACTGAACTGTAGTTCTATTAGATTCCAGATTAAGTAGAAAAATTAGGACATTAGCAACGAAATACAACATAAGAGCAGTGTTAGGACAAACAATTACTATTTATTATAATCAAAGTTGCGAACTTTGTACTAACACCTAACTCATTAAGTACTTACATTTGTCAGTATATCCTAAGAATTGTATAGTGTAGAAAAGGCAATTAATCCAGTAGACTGGCTTCGTCCTTATTCGGAATTCATCATGTACTGGCCAAAATTTACCGCGGACAGGGCTAGAACCTCGGCACGTCTGCTTCGGAATCTGATGCTGTAACAATTGAGCCACTCTGCCGCCCACTACACACTATTTAGTTATATACTAAATAATGTCTCTGGGTTATCTTTTCCTATAGGTAGAGCTTATATAGCATCCCTTTAGTACTAAAGTTCCAACGAACCATCACCAACCTGTCATTACTATAGGTATTAATCTACAGAATCAGAAAGAAAAAATAGACCCTTCAACATATCAGGGGCTTATGAGATACCTTGTAAAGATTGCAAACTCAGCTATATGGGTGAAACCATGCGTCCAATAAAGGTATGTAAAGGGGAACATAAATCTGCATGCAAATATGAAGTCATAGATCAGATCTAGCCAGGCAATCAACGAAGACAGTTCATCAGAAAAACTTGGATGGTTGTAAACGGATTGCACTGTGTAACCGAAATATAAATGTGTGTACAAATAAACAATCATATCATTCTCCTCCACTGCGATTTGTAGCGTAGCGTCAGAGTCGGAACAAGAATGTTATAGTAACAATTCAAAGAGGATTGAGAAAACATAGTATTTAAACATTTCCACTTCGTAAGTTATAAGGATGAACACGTTGTTGTTGATTGATAAGGTTTTTGAGATTCTCTGATAGGTCACGAGCATTTGAGTTATCCGTAGATTCACCATTTGCCTTAACATTATCATTATCGGTATCGTAATTATAGGAGGTTTCTTCATCAGCAACAACCGGTTCATTTTCACGGAGTCCCATATTAGTTCCAGCTTCATTCATCAGTGCGTCGGAGCCTTTCGGGGCTAATTGACGGATAGATACTGTATCTTCTCTTCCATCAGGAAAACGAACATGCGCATAGTTAGGATTGCAATGAATTAGTTCAACTTCTTCCACAGAGGGGTCATATTTAGAAACTCTAGCATTCTTCTTGAGTAAAACTTTGCCAGGAACAGTAAGCCAGGCTGGGAGTGTGGTACCAAAAGTCGACCTTCTATTGTGTCGAAAAAGACGCTCGTGAGGGGTTTCGTTGGTAGATGTCCTTTACTGTCCTTTACTGTGGCTGACTCCTTTTAGAGGATAAGCCGGCTCCATTGATATCCCGGATTAAACCTCTCCATGCCGGGCGGTTGGCAGACATTTCGGAACATAAAGAGGGCCAATGACGCTCCCAGTGACGCGGACCATAAACATTGCGTAAACCTAGGAATTCCATGTCCGATTTGATTGTTGCAAGCCATGTCTTCAGTTGTCCACCTCGGCAGCGGCGCCAATTTGCACATTGACCTGGGTTCATCACCTGCCGTACCATTTCGTCTTCGGGTTTGCGTAGTACGTGCCCGAACCATTGAAGTCGACGATGTTGGATCCAGACGGATAGTTGCATGATGTCACCGCATTGGTGACGAACAGATGCGTTCGACACTCGGTCCATCCATTTTGTCTTTGTGATGTACCTAAGGCACCAATGGTCGAATACTTCGAGCTTTTTGGAGTCCTCAGAACGTAATGGCCAAGTCTCACAGCCATACAGTAGCACAGGGCGAACAGTAGCCTGGTAGACTCGGATTTTCGTTTTGAGGCTGATTTCACTTCTTCTCCAAAGTGAGTTCTTCAATTGTAAGAAAGCAAGTCTGGCACGGTCGATGCGTGTTCGGACTTCATTCTTTGCTTGACCAGTTGGAAGTATTTTTGAGCCAAGGTACGTAAAATCGTCGACTGTTTCGATTGGGCTGTCGTACACCGTGAGCTGCTCATCAGATGAAGATACACCGATGGCGAAGGCTTTCGTTTTGTCGGCATTGATTTCCGGACCAACGGCTGATGAAAACTGGGCCACTTGATCCAAAACGGCTTGCATGCTCCCAAAGCTGTCAGCAAGGAGAACAACATCGTCTGCGTAATCAACATCCGTCAGCCATAGGTTATTTGATACTTGAACGCCTCGGAACTCAGTTAGCGCGTTGCTCAGAATCCAGTCAACCGCATAATTGAACAATATGGGTGACAAGGGACATCCTTGTCGAACCCCTGTGTGCAGACTGAATTCATCCGATTCTTCTCCGTAAACACGTACTCTGGCTTTGGTGGCTGCATAGTAGGCCTTGATCAGATTGACGAGTTTTATGGGCATACCGTCGAGCAGCATGATGTTCCATAGGGAGTCGCGATCAACAGAGTCAAAAGCAGCTCGAAAGTCAATAAAACAAGCGACGGTTGGTTGTTGAAATTCGTTGCGATGTTCCAAAACTCGCCGTAATGTAAAGATCTGATCAACACAGCCTTTGCCTGGGCGGAATCCACCCTGATTGGGACGGGTACGGACATGCCGCTCATTACAGAAGCGGTTCAATAGAATCGACGCCAACAGCTTGGATGCGGTGTTGAGAAGACTGATACCACGGTAGTTTTCGCACCTTGATCTATCACCCTTTTTGGGAAACGGTAGCAGGATTGACATTCCGAAGTCTGACGGGCATGCTTCTTGTTCCCAGATAGAAGAGAACAGTCGATGGATTGATGGCAGTAGTGCGCCTATACAGGCCTTGTAGATCTCTGCAGGAATTCCATCTTCACCGGGGGATTTCTTGCTCTTCATGCGCTGGATGGTCGTAGCGATCTCAACCTCAGTTGGGGAAGAGCAGTCCACATCGTAGCTGGGTGTAGATGTTGCAGGTGGTTGCGGTGGGGAGCGGCCACTGTATGGTCGGTTCAATAACTGCGAAAAATGTTCAACCCATCTTGCGATTTTGCCATTGACATCAGAAATCAAGTCTCCTGTTGCGCTGCGTAGAATTGTCTCTGCATTGCGCTTACCGGATGCTTTACGTATAAGACGGAAGAGACCTCCGAAATCACCGACGTTTGCAGCCGATTCCATGGCGGAAGCCATTTCATCCCAGTACTGCTTACGGTCAGCCCGAGCAGACCTCGTGGTTTCACGTCTCAGGTGGCGATAATTAGGCGCGTTATTCATCCGGGCATCTCTTGCTTTTTGTGACGCCCGCATCGTGCGTTCAGAGATCCAGTCTTTATGGTGACTTTTGATGGTTCCGAGCGTTTCAAGCGCAGCTTGCTGAGTAGAGAGTTTCAAGTTATTCCATTGATGCTCCACATTGGTTTTATCTACAGCATGAGTTCCACCGTCAGCGGCAGTCAACTTTGCAGTGATTGAGGCAGATAGCGCTGTACAACGGGATGGGTCCGTTAGGGCAGCAACATTCAGGCGTTTCGTAGGTTGACGGCGCCGTCGGGACTTGAGATGGAGCCTCAATTTGGCACGTACTAGAGTGTGGTCGGACCCTCCTCGGTTGCCAGTTTCAGCTCCTCGGTATGACCTGCAATCTTCGACAGAAGACATCCAACGCGACCGTACCAGAATGTAGTCGATCTGATTGGCTGTGTGACCATCGTTTGAATACCAGGTGAGCAAATGCTTCCGAGGGTGTTGGAAACGCGTATTGGTAACGCACATATGGTTGACTTCTGCAAAGCTGATAAGTCGTGCTCCGTTCTCGCAGCGCTCACCTAGACCAAACTTTCCCAGTATGTGTCTGGTGGATGAGTCAGAAGGTCCTGTTCGTGCGTTCCAGTCACCAGCAACAAACAGTATGTCGCCTCTGGAAATTCCGTTGATGGTCTCTTGCAATTGGTCGTAGAACTCATCTTTCACATCTGAATCAGCTGCGAGGGTTGGTGCGTAGACGGCTACGACTGTGATGTTAAAAGGTTTCCCTCTCAGTCGGACCGTTGCGATCCTCGGTGATACAGGATTCCAAGCCAGCATGGCTCTCTGCGCTGTAGGACCAAGTAAAATGGCTACACCGTGTTGTCCGGACCCGTCAACTGGTCCGCTGTGATGCATCAAGTATGTTGATTCTGCCGACGGTACTTTTATCTTCGTTGATCCCGTGCCGGGCAGTCGGACTTCAGACAGGCATGCAACTTCAATCTGGTAGTCATATAAAGATTTGGCCGTGATTGCTTGGCTGCCGATATCAAGCAATGTTCGAACATTCCAACACCCGAAATAAATAGGTGTTTTCGCGCTGATAAAACCAGATAGCTTTTCACTTGACACCCTAGCCTCTGGGGGAGCACAGGGCGCGTCGCTTGCCGGGGACGCCGTAGCATGATCGGTATTCATAGATTGTGACATTTTCATGGAGTTTCTTGGGAATTTGGTACAAGTGGTGTCCCCTCACCACTCGGCTTTTTGATCGAGGACGCACCTCTAGCCTTTGCACATCCAAGCGCAGTCTGCAAGGCAGCAGTAAATAGTATGGTTGCCGGTGGCTGTTGAGAGCTCATTCGCCATTCGGAAGTACGGGGTACTGTCCAGGAGTCCATGTAATCCTGTGGCCTGTTGAACCCTTTTGTGGCGGGGACACACGCCGAGTCATGGTGCCGTCGTCGGGCTCATGTGGTATTTTATAGGAGATCCGATTGCCGGTCGGAAATCCACCACGCCCTGGTGACACCACCGCTATAGCCCCGTTAGCCCATGTACGATCGGCCATCGAGACATGGTTGACACCGTCGTACCACGTTGAGGAGGTGGGCGGTCTCACCAATGAAGCCAATGCAGTGTAGATTCATTATAGTTCGTATTGTTCATGGTTATATGTGAGCTTTAAAAGAAAATCAGGCCGCCAATTCCTGGTGGGAGTGACTTTTGTTCAGAATTTTTTTCTCTGAGATAATCTGCCAACCAATTCTGAAAACCAAATTTTCCTTCAACCACCTAAGTCTGTTCTTCGCGTCTGGCACGCCTCTTGTCATTACGTCACTACCCACTTAACACTAAGTGATAATGCGTAGTTAGATCGAAATCGAGGCTCCACATGAAAGAGGATGATGGTTGTATCCCATCTGACCCGGCATGGTTCATGCAATGTTCCCAAGCTGACTAGTTAGCGCCTGTTGGTCGTCAGGCTGGATTTTGTTATGGATACATCCTACAGTTTTCATACAAAAAGGCTCGCCCATCTGCACTCTTCTTTCAGGCTGTTATATCCTTTAAAGTTCAGCCATTATTACCTCAATATCGTTGAATGAGATATCTTTCATAAAATTATCTCTAATAAAAACCACATTAATCTTGAAATCTTCTGATAAAGTCACCCATACTGCAACTCACTTATCTATGAAATCACCAATATGACGAGTTCTAAACAACATCTGAACGGCTCCGATCCACTCAAATTTTTTTAAGATTTATATGATGTCAGCTGACAAAATTTGAACTGGTGCGTTCGCCAAATTTTATAAATGCTTCTGCTCAATTTCCTAATGAGATCCTCATCGATGCCAAGATCTGTTCTAAGTTTTGTTACACTTCTTTCCTATTCCAATCAGGATATTTTTTTGGAGCTTCATGAACTAGCCTTATCATTAATATCTATTTGGCTAAATTCCGTGACCACTCCAATCAGGCTCTTAATGTCATTTGATTTGAGTTCAACATCCATGGTTAACAAAAGTATTTATTAAACTAAAATATGACACATAGATTTTATATACTTTAATCAACGTTGCACCTAACAAGTTTAATATGGAAAAAGATATAACATGGCCAACATAATAAGTAGATGAAATTTTCCAGGCCTTGTCAATATGTTTAAGTAAAAAACTATACTCTTTTATATCATCATCATGCACAGCATGGCAAAAGTCATTAGTAACTAATGTTTAACTGCCATATAACTATAAGATAAATTTTTTGTAAGTAAGAAAAATTTTTTTTAAAGTTATAATTATGACAAAAATAATAAATTATGCAATAAATTTGTTAAAGAAAAGTTTTTTTTAAAGGCATCTAGTTGCTTTGAGTATATTTAACAAGATAACACACAGAAGTTAGGCAAACGAACACCATTGTTGCCAAGTCTGCTCTAAGGCAAGTAAATTGCACATACTAGTTATAAGGACCAAAATTATTCTTAAGATTATCTAGCACATATAGGATGGCCAACAAATGCAACCTGTGAGGGCTCACGCATGTCAGGACAAAATGCGAAAACTGAAACGAAGTATTAACTAACAATAAAAATATAGGAAATATTTAATCAATGGATGTTCAAGAAATTATAACAATTTTTACATATAATATTGGTTGAAATCTGCAACGGAGATTTTAGAGTATAGTATAGCTAATTTTACTGAATCCAGGATTAGAGCTTATTTGAATGAGGTGTACTTCTGCTGAATTTTTATGTTGTTTTTGCATTAAGTTGTTGCCGTGATTGGCAGTATGTTAGTGCTGCCTTCACTAAAATGTTCCATTGTCCTTGAGATGGATGATTGATATGTCTGATCGGCCCAGTGATCTTTGTCGTATTTTAATCAATGGGCTATTACAACGTTATATTGCTTTCGATTTTATTGTATCTACTGTTACAGTATCATGATTATTGGTTTAAGTAATTCTTAAATTTTGATTTAAATCTCTTAGTGCTATCCTTCTTGTTTTTATTGACGCCGCTGTTTTCTTGTGCGGGACAATTGATAGCACTCGTAGGTCGGTAAAATCTTGAATCCTTTACATTTCTAGTTGCAGCGATTATTGGCCTTGATTTATGGATTCTCACTTTTCCCTTCATTTTGCAGCCCTTTTTTTTCTCCGAGTTTTTGGGACTTAATTTGCAGTCCCATCTTCATGGTTGACACCATACTCACAGAAAAACAACTTGTGACAAATGTGATATCCTCATTTAAGACAGATCTATTTATTTATTTCTCTTTTGAAATGCGACCTTTAATAAAATTCATTGTACCCTTCCTGTGTGCATGAAACGGAGAATTTACCATTGATAAAATTGGCCTCATAGGACAACCTTTTTTGTGTGTTTTTGCTAATCCTTACATTGTTGGTGTTGATGACCCAACTGGCTTGAGCTTCTGTGCAGTTGCTTCATCAACAAAACCGGCATCTGTCAAAATCTTAATTTCATTTATTACTTTGCGCTCCACCTTATCTATTTCATCTGATTTATCGTCTGGACCTGTGAAGTTTGTATTGTCCTTTATCACGTTTTCCATTTTTTGTATGTAGTCAGATTTGTCCATTATAACTACGCTCTTGCCTTTATCAGCGCGTAGAATTTTATGTCTGTATTTCTGCTGATACCTCTAGGCGCATTTAGATTTTGCTTTGTCAATGCATGCTGTTCTGCGCATTTAGACGATTTAGAATATGAAGCCTGATCACTAAATGTAGCCTTGAACCAATTTTTATAATCAATACTGGTAGGTTCCAAGTCAGCTGTTTGTTCAAATAGCAATTCAAATGCTGTCTCAAAATCAACATCGCATTTATTAGAAGGATGTTTTCCTTAATTTCGGCTTATCGGTAGTGCCTCTATTGTTAGCTGATCGATTGGCACTTTTGATAAGTTGAGCACACGCTTATCAAGATCGGTCGGTAATAAATCACACAAAACTCCTGTTTTTATATCTTTTTCCTATTTATTCAAAATTCTTATTTTATATTTCCTCATAACTGCCGGCAAAAACATCAGGAATTTCATTCTTGCAAAAAGACAGTTCCTCTAATACACAAGATTCTTGCCTGTGGCACTGCTTTATCTTCCTTCAACTGCTTAATTTTGGAATACGCCAACTTTGTAAGATTTCTTCGGTTGACCCGTAGTTTGGACTTTCGTAAACCACGCACCAAATCACCTGGGAACCGTCATTGTTTAATACACTGATAAAGTCCATCCCCTCCTCAACGTGGTACGACGGTGTCAACCATGTTTCGATGGCCGATCGTACATGGGCTAACGGGGCTATGGCGGTGGTGTCACCAGGGCTTGGTGGATTTCCGACCGGCAATCGGATATCCTATAAAATACTACATGAGCCCGACGACGGCACCATGACGCGGCGTGTGTTCCCCGCCACAAAAGGGTTCAACAGCCACAGGATTACATGGACTCCTGGACAGTACCCCGTACTTCCGAATGGCGAATGAGTTCTCAACAGCCACCGGCAACCATGCAACTTACTGCTGCCTTGCAGACTGCGCTTTGATGTGCAAAGGCTAGAGGTGCGTCCTCGATCAAAAAGCCGAGTGGTGAGGGGACACCACTTGTACTAAATTCCTAAGAAACTCCATGAATATCAATGGAGCCGGCTTATCCTCCAAAAGGAGTCAGCCGCAGTAAGCAAAGTGCAGCAATACACTGATAATAGTGTTCTTTTCACAATAGCGTTCTTTGCGCTCTACACTTTTACGTCAGTAGTTCATCTAGTTTTATGAAAGATTCTTTTGAAATGCGAGCTTTAATAAAATTCATTGTACCCTTCCTGTGTGCAAAAACAAAAAGAAATTTTTATCAGTTACAAGAAACATTTGTTTCTCATAATCTCCTCAAATATCCACTAATCAACATAACTTTATATATAAATTGGAAAGTGAAACAAGATAGAAATATGTGACCATAGAGAGTGGGAAAAACGGAAACCAATCAATTGCGTGCGTCACATCCAGTTCAAGCTCAATGCCTGTGCGTGCTTCTTCTGCTTGCATAAATCCGGCTGCAATTTGTTTATCCATAAAGTAATAAATGAAATTAAGATTTTGACAGATGCCGGTTTTATTGATGAGGCTACTGCACAGAAGCTCAAGCCAGTTGGATCATCTACACCAACAATGTACGGATTACCAAAAACACACAAAAGAGGTTGTCCTATGAGGCCAATTTTATCAATGGTAAATTCTCCGTTTCATGCACTAGCTAAATGGCTAGTTCGTTTACTTGAACCATTACGTAAACTACTAGGTAATTATTCGGTTGCCGATTCGTTTGAGTTTGTAAACAAAATTCAAGATATAAATGTTAACAAGATTATGGTATCTTTTGATGTTACATCTTTGTTTACCAATGTTCCAATTAGTGAAACAATTGACATTATAGTCAAGCGGTAGAACACGGCATATTACCATCGCCGGTGCCAGGTCACACTACGCAAGCTTATCTTATTATGCACGAAAGACGTATGGTTTCGTTTTAATGGAAGCATCTACGAACAGACTGATGGTGTGGCAATGGGAAGCCCCTTATCTACAGTGGTGGCTGAGATTTTTATTTATATTTATTTTAATTCCAAAAGTATTTTTTTATTATCTGCCCTAATATCAAGTGTTCTGAATCACAGTAACAAGCACAGCAAACGGGCAGAGTGAGTCAACAAATCAGAAGAAAGAGTTGCCTAAAATATTAGGCTTTATTCATCATATAATGCAGATATACATGCTAAAAGACAAAGCAAAACATGTTAGTATACGAACGGTGTGAATATAAATGTGTGTACAAATAAACAATCATATCATTCTCCTCCACTGCGATTTGTAGCGTAGCGTCAGAGTCGGAACAAGAATGCTATAGTAACAATTCAAAGAGGATTGAGAAAACAGTATATAAACATTTCCACTTCGTAAGTTATAAGGATAAACACGTTATTGATTGATAAGGTTTTCGAGATTCTCTGATAGGTCACGAGCATTTGAGTTATCCGTAGATTCACCAGTTGCCTTAACATTATCAATATCGGTATCGTCATTATAGGAGGTTTGTTCATCAGCAACAACCGGTTCATTTTCACGGAGTCCCATATTAGTTCCAGCTTCATTCATCAGTGCGTCGGAGCCTTTCGGGGTTAATTGACGGATAGATACTGTATCTTCTCTTCCATCAGGAAAACGAACATGCGCATAGTTAGGATGGCAATGAATTAGTTCACTTTCTTCCACAGAGGGGTCATATTTAGAAACTCTAGCATTCTTCTTGAGTAAAACTTTGCCAGGCACAGTAAGCCAGGTTGGGAGTGTGGTACCAAAAGTCGACCTTCTATTGTGTCGAAAAAGACGCTCGTAAGGGGTTTCGTTAGTAGATGTGCACAATAATGAACGGATTGAATATAATGCGTCCAGCAGCACGCATTCCCAGTTTTCAACTGAAAGCCTTTTTGATCTGAGAGCGAGAAGGATAGATTTCCATAAGGTACCATTCATTCTT
>JAQBSW010010852.1:0-22404 GCA_029291075.1 Eudiplozoon nipponicum | reverse complement strand
CGCAGCAATTCGGGCAAGTACTTTAGGAGTGCCAAAAATTGACGAACACTTTCTACATGATAAATTGCATATGACAACATATATATAAGTTTGTGTTTTTGTAGATAAATGTATAGTTCCATAGATGACGAGTGTGAAAAATCTAAGTTACATATAAATATAAGAGATAGATTGATAACAGGATAAGCACATATATATTGCCAGATAAGAAATAGATTTAAAAAATTATAGTGAAACACTGTGGAATAAAGAGAGAGCAAAATCGGAAATGATTAAAATAAGGCAATTTGCAATAATATATGAAATTATACAAAATTGGGCAAATCACCACGAAGTACTTCGAATCTATTCCAGCAAACAAAATAGCATAACGAATTAAAGACTCAATAATTTTTAAAAAAAACACAATTATATTTAAATCTTGAGGTTAATTCGCTAGCACACCATATTTAAACGTGCAATAATATTACTTATCATTCTTTAAACAATAACGCCTAACCTTTACAGTTGTTATAGTATAACTATTAAGTTAACGCATATTTACTCGAAGTTGTAAAATAAGTTTTACTGTTTTATTTTAAATTGTGAGTTGTCCTTATAAATTTTTAAAGGAAATTGCTGTCAGAATATTATTTGAACGATCAAATAAACACATAATCAACTGATAATTGCCTTAAAAATTCTCTCAAATCGGAAAGATTAACATATTTTGTGATCAGATTCTGTTAGTGAAGCAAAAATTATAGTCTACCTTAAAGATCGCAGTTTTGTTACCTTTTCAAAATTAAGGTAAAAAATATTTATATGCTGCCAGGAACAATGACATAACTTCCAAATTCATTCGCAATTAACCAAATATAAACGGGTAGTTTCCAAATGAAGTTTAACGTGATAGCTAGTATGATGTTTCGTTAATAAAACAGTAGTACGCATAACAAATAAAATGAAAAATCTATCTATAGCTTCCATCAAGAAAAACAGCCATTGTCTTTATCTCTACGAACAACTCCAAATTTAAATTCATAAGATGCAGGCACATTTCTGCTAGACAGTCAGCAAGATTAAATATCACTTAAAACCGAACACTCGTTAAATTCTTTGTAGAAGATTATATATATATATATATATATATATATATATATATATATATAACAATAGCATCCTTACGAGAACAAATTATACAATTTGCATACATAGACTAAAATAGATTAAACATGACACGTTGCTTAAATTTAGGCCATATTCTCTTTTAAAAACTTACTCCTCTTTATAATATGTAATTATAAATTAAATTGTTAAAAGCTTTGTGCAATTATTATCATTATTCCGTAAGTCTTTCAGCATCGTATGTTAAGAGCATTCTTGCTTGAAGAGATAATTTTATGATAGGTCTCTCAGACCTGCATATTCCGACCAAGGAAAATATGCAAGCTCTACATAAGGATGGGGCATACGTACAAACATAAACGGAAATATAAGTTTCCCGATAGGTGAGCTCAGAATTACGTATGTCTACGTGTGATCCAATAAACCAGAGCTCAGCGCTGGACCTCCGGAAATCCAATAATGTCACAACTTTGAGTAAGCTATGTACAAGGATGCAAAGTGTGCCCAGATAATAATAATTCGATCACCTGTAAAACTATTTAAAATGCGAAATTATTATCGTGACCGCATGACCACTCAAACAAATGACCAAAACTGCCTCGACGATAAAAATTTTGCTTAAACATATGAAAAAATAACTTTAATTTTTGCTCATAACACAATATAAGTTGTCTAATTATAAGATATGTACATTTTATTAAAGAAATAAACGATTTCAAATCGCGTGGTTGCCTAATTTTGGTAGTTTGTTTTAAAATGCAAATCTTGGAGTAAGACAGATACATAACTTAAAAAATTAACAATGTAATCCAACGTCAGGCATAAGCCCATCCACGAAAATAAAAGCACAGGTGGAAAAAAATAAAATATGAAAATAAGGTTTCACATTATTATTATATACCAACCACAAGTTTCCTCTTTTAAAATTTAAAGAATTTTATTTTAAAACCGACAAATTTCAATATGAGCATATTTGTATTAGGCAAAATCATAGGAACGACTAGGTCTGTTAGTGGGAACTGAATTTATGGCAAAGCGTAGATTAGTTATTTACTTGAACCATTGGAATAGACCATGCTGCCAATTTAAAACCTAACTATTTAAGCTCGAACAATATGTTGCACGTGAATGCAGAAAACATCGGATAATTTCAATTTGTGCATGAAATGTCGTCATTAACACTGGCTAGAAGCAGTATAACATCCTCTATTTAAAAAACCAATGAATTCCACTGAAGGTTTATATGCTGCATGCCTTACATTTGATGACAAATGTTTATTACAACAGTTAAAACAATACGGAGAACGCGTTTGCTTTAATTTGACTCATTCAAGAAAAAATTAACTTGAAATTAACATAATAGACTTCTAGAAATAAACTCCTTAAATTAACAAATCAAGACATCATTAGCTATATTAAATGTCAATACTAAGTAACACATGCTATTCATAAGAAAAAATAAGCTACAGCTGATTATCAAATGTTCACAGTTGATTGTGTAACAATGCAAGACCACCTTGATTACAGATTTCAACTGGCTACGGACAAATCTGCACGTGCACCGTAACGTATTGGAACAACATTACAGAAGGGCTGAGTATTTAAATCAAGGTTGCCAGCTTGATATAAACACCGTTCTCATTATGTATACAGTTGACATAAAACAACTATCGTACTGTGTAGAAAACGCAACCCATTCAGTAGACCGGTTTCGTCCTTATTTGGAACTCATCACGTTCTGACCAGAATTTTCCGCAGACAAGGCTTGAGCCTGGGTATGTCTGCTTCGGAATCTGTGACTATAACCATTGAGCCACACTGCCCAATGATTTTAAAAGACACGCTTTAGTAGATTGATTGCTACGAAGCAACGACAGATGGATGATATGGCAGACTGTCGAACAATATGTAAACTACTTTACTACGAATCGTGCGAATGTTGAAGTTACCCAGGTTTACGTGACAAAACTGACTCTTCAGACGTAGCATTCAAAGTAATTACTAAATGCAAAAAAAATGGAGCTAGCCACATACGAAGCCCTATGGATAAACAAAGTGCAGCCGGATTTATGCAAGCAGAAGAAGCACGTACAAGCATTGAGCTTGAACTGGATGTGACGCACACAATTGATTGGTTTCCGTTTTTTCACACTCTCTCTATGTTCACATATTTCTATCTTGTTTTGCTTTCAAATTTATATGAAAAGATATGTTCATTAGTAGATATTTGGGAAGACTATGCGAAAGAAACGTTTATTATATTTGATAAAATTTCTTTTTGTTTTTACACATGGGAAGGGTACAATGAATTTTATAAAAGCTCACATTTCAAAAGAATATTTCAATCAATTGAAAAGAACTGATGAATATAACGAAACATACCAACGAAAGGGACAGCAAGTAAAGCTAACAATTGATCGATAGATATAGAAATAAAAGAGGAAATCGCTGATATAGAGTGAACTACGCATCTCTCCTAGTATTCAATAGGAAATGTAAAGAATTAAAAGTGGAACAATTCCGAGCTAACCCATTTATGTGCAAGGACTAAAGGAATCCAGACAACCTAACTACAACTGGCCTGAGCGATCTTCAATCCCGTATTTAAAACTTGATCTTTTAACGAAAAATACAAAAAATATCAGTTAGATAAATTCTAAATTAAAATGCTACTGTCAACGGCGACATTCCCGCCGTGATGAACAATGTAAACTCCCAGTTTCTGGTTCTTTTACACAGCGGGTAATAATAACCAGGCTTGCTTAATTTAGTCACACAAATACAAACACCTGAAAGAGACCTACTGTAGGGAGACGTGAGCCTCTATTTTTGTTATATAGATAATCTTCCACAACTATTAACTAAGCACGACAGGAATTGACTAACGACGATGAAATCATAATTTATATGTATATATATATAGAGAGTATATATAGTATATATATATATATATATATATATATTGTTAATTAATCCTCCATAGTCAATTTGACATCATACCTTAACAATGACAATGACGAGTTGAAACGCATGCGATTGACGTTAATTGTGCTACATTGTGCGGCTATAAAAATGGAACTGATGTTTATCTCAAGTTCTCGAAATCAAATAAATTCTCTGGTAGTTTATGACACAGAGAATCACAGCGATCGGGAAATGGCAAGGAAAGAAAATAAAATCTAATATTAATTACACTTTAATGATTTATGCTGGATAGTTCCGAAGCCAGTCCGTCTTTATATAAACAACGGTTTAATATTTCGCTCGTATTGGCCACAATTTCAGACTAATTTTTTCGGCATTTAAATCAGGTGTACGAACACGAAATAAACACCAGTCACATTTTAAATAATCGCTTAAATAAACCAAATTACCGTTAGTTATGCGCTTCGACCATCTTTGATGGAAAAAATAAAATTAATTAATGTATAGGTTATATCAGCCATGCATCTGTGTCTTACTTTGAGCTATCATTAGTGTTGACCTTGGTATCAACCGACGTAGATGGTATTGATGAATACGCTGATGAAAAAATACCACTTCTGCGTTTAAAAAAGAACGTCGTACCAGCCGAGCTAGAAGATTGTTGCGACTCGATATTCATTTCCAAACTATCACGTTTACATTCTGATGTTTTAATATCTTTACTGTCAAATCGAAAGTTGTTCGTCGAATTTGTTTCGGATACAGGCTGTATAGCATCGAAAGACTCAGCCATTTTTTGATTTCTCTGTGATGAATCTATCACAAATTGTGACATTTTTGTCTGAGTTCCTCGTAACTGCGACGAAAGCAATGGATAAAACAACCCACGTGGACTGCCATCCGCGTTTATATTTAAAGTACTGCATCGCTTCAGGCGTTTATTCGAAAGATCTGATAAATCTACAGGAAAAGCCGACTTTTCTAAATTGGTTCTTGGTGGTGATAAGGGGTCGTTAACAAAACTACCATAATTATTTGGAACAGATGATTGCATAAAAGAACTGCGACAACTAACTTGATTAGGCTTGAACTCCTGATGAACATTTGACTTACCATTTCGTGAGGCTTCAATTGGAAATTCATCATTTTCAACAACTGAATCTTTTTTATCATTTCCAATAAAATTATAAGAACTAACGGGTTTCGCACCACCAGCAGGCTCGTATTTATCATCGTTAAACTTTACACTTGATAGAGAATCAACGAAATGAAGCCGATGCATATCAGTTTGCTTCACGCTATCAGGTTCATCAAAGGAATCTCGTGAAATCTGCTTGCCACGATTAATGTTCAGATTACAGCATATCAACGATCTTGATCTACCTGAAGTATTCGTTATTTCATAACACATGCAATCACGCCTGTTTTCAATATCAGCCAAGGCAGTAGTTGAACTTGAAATGGTAGAAGTTGAACTCACTGTCGAATACATAAATGACCTACTTCCAACTGTTTCAGCTTCTCGAATACGACAATCGGATGGTTTAGACTTCGTAATTCCATTTTGATTTGACATTTCAACTAAACTAATGAAATTATTTGATTTTGAATAAGTGAACGGTGAATGTCCCTTTGAACACATTTCTCCATTCGTTTTAAACGGACGAAGACTGGGCTGAATCAGATAAGACCGACGTTTTCTGAATTTTCCGCATATCTGGTCAGTTTTAACATGGTTACAGCGAAATTCATTTTTGAATAAGGTGCAAAGGCATTTAGGTTTGCTGGATATGGGAAGACAGTCCTGTTGGTTATGTAGCAAAGAGGCTTTTTGACAATAATTCCCACAAATCATCTCGGAGTTACTAATATTATTACACAGATTGTGGAACCTGACAGAACACTGTTTTCGCATTTCACGACAGTAAGGTGAATTATGATCAACTGTGGTTTGGTGAGACCGAAGTGCCTCCGCAGACAACTCATCTTTTGGGGAATAAATATCGCAGTAATTTAAAGCAGATGAAGCACTTTTCGATGGTAAGGTTGAGGCTTGGCACAACCTAATGTCAAACAAAGATGACTTTTTCGAGCGTGTACAACAAAGGCAATAGCATTTCAGCTGATTGTAGTGCGAGTGATCATCTTGTCGAAGAACTTCATGTTTACGTTGGCAGCACGAAACTGCAGAAATAATCGGTAGGTTTTTTAAAGTTCTTTTGACTTTGTCATTATCAGAAAAATAATGCTCATCATTTTTGTCAGTACCGCTGAGTTTAGTTGCTAAGTGACGCTCATTTTGCGTGCGCAAATCAAAGAAAATAATGTTTTCATTTGAATTTTGACTATTGACGTCCGAGAAAGGAAATTTAGAACAATTTAAACTTGAACAAATCATCTCTCGTCCTCCCGTTGTCAAACATAAATTTCTATTAAGCTGTCTAAGTCTAAACGAAGTTTCCATACGAAAATCTTCCTCATCGTCCGTTGTGTGAGGAGTAAATAACAAATTGAAGCAAGAGGCAGAATACTTTCGTGGAGTCAAATTGAGTTTCCGCTTAGATCTTACTCGTTTGTCCGCCGAGAAATCGTCAAACTGCAACTTTTGCGTTTGACTTTTATCCAAAATAAGCTTTGAAAACGTTTCACCAAAACCACTATAGTCTTCAGTCCTATATGAAAACACGGATTGAGTAGGCCAACCTTTATTTTGATTGTAATCAATTCTTTCGTGGTCCTTATGAAGCTGGACAGAACCTTTATCTGAATTGAATAAGGTCATTGATTTTTTAAGATCAGAATTACTTCGATTAACAAGAAATTCACGGCATCCGCACGCAATAACTTTTGTTGGCGATATGTCGGGCTGTTTCCACTGGTAACAAGCCGAATTAAAATTGAGTGGTTTGTCGATACAATTAGCACATGTAACGTGTTGCTTCGTTTTAAAACCTAACGCTTGCGATTGCAGCTCAAAGTTTTCTTGTCCCCGTACGGAAGGCGGGGAACTTGATTTTTGATTAACTGAGAGTAAGTCAAAATCATTATTTGGCTTAAAGTCGCGAACTGAACTGGCATTTGCAAGGAGGCAACAACACAATTTACCATCACCACTGCTGCCGTCGCTGGTGCTGCCGCTTGTTGAATGGGGACAATTAGAAAATGTTTTAGTATCAATAGTAGTAGATGTGCTATTACTAGGTTTGTTAGAAAGGGTGTCCACCACCGACTCCACAGTGACCATTTTCTTAAAAATATTCGGTGGATACGTAAATCGAGTCGAACGAAATAGATTTTTTATCATGTTACTGGCGTGACTGGAACTGCTGCTAATTTGCGATACAACAGCAGTCGTAGCATTCTGGTAGTACTTGAATGACTCTGTAGCATTAGAAACAGTTTTTTCTTGCACAAGCGAGGCTGGCGCAGAAATTTCAGGACTTGCTTTCACATCACCTAACGCGTATAGATCGCAATTTTGCGAACTCAGTGATAAACTACTATTCATACTTGGGAAGCTATTTCGCCGTTTTTGTGCAGGAATCTTCTTCAAAAAGAATAAATTGCAATCCTGATGGTTATTAACGTGTAAATCAAGACAAGAAAAACTATTTTTTACTTTAATTGAATACATTTTTGTGCCCATAACTGTCGGAACAGATGTGAATGTAGGTTCAATCGATAAAGGACTCATTGCCACGCCGTGCACAAATGGCTGATTCAGCGATATCTCCGGACACGGAGTGGGATTAGTCTTACTCTTGCCAACGATCTCCATAGATGCGCATATAGCCATAGGCGCTTTTAGTATATTCTGCTTGGGATTTGGCAAAATGGTTGTTGGTCCGACGGCAGCGAGACCATTAAAAAAGCCGCGAACAAATGAAGCTGCTTTCGAAGAAGAACAACTACAACCATTAACGTTATTATTCACAATACCATTCTTATTCGATGCAATGGGCAAAGAATTAATGGTAGTAGTAGTAGTATTAGTAGTCGTAATATTGCAGTCCTGGTTTGCATTACCTGAGCTCAGATCACATGATTTCCTATTCGTAGAACTTAGCCCACAATGCTCCTGCGTATTGCTTAATGATCGGTAATGCATAACAGTTTTTATGTTTAATGAGTTGGCATGTGTCTCAAATGTGCAATTATCATTAATTAGGCCCCTATTTTCTGCTTTATCGTCATAACCAACATGACCGTTATCATAATCGTTGCCAAATCCACTACCTCGTTCGTTAATACAAATATAATCGTTATTAACAGCTTCAAGGTTTACACGAGTGACATCGCTGTCAGTCCAATAAGCATGTATGCCAATATCATTTGTCTGATCGTCATAGTTAGCATAATCTTTTCCATAACAAATGCAATCCTGCCTACTGAACGCGTCAGTGATATTCGTACAAATTTCACATTGAAACGGATTCTCACGGACAGGTTGCGCGCTTCCAAAACACGTCATCGAAGGAACTGGTGATGGGCTTTGCAAGAAATAGTACGGTTCACCTGTATCTAAGCCAACACTACTGAAATATATAATCAACAATGCATGTTGAAATAAAGGTTAACCGAGTTATTGTAACTCCAAATGAAAGCATAACAGGGGATGGTGTACGTAATACAAATGAATGAGAGTCAATGAGCGATATCTAAGAAACAAATCAGATCAGTTTGTTTCCACGGGTTTATGCACAAATAAATTAGAGGTTTGCAAAATCTAATAAAAGTATCTAGTGTCACCTGTCTCAAAAAATATACATAATAACTTGACTAGTTTTGCGACGATAGTATTGCAAGTTTAATGCTAAAGCGATGCAAAATTGATAATACATCAGTGTTATTTTTATTTCAAATATTCGTGTGTATACATTTGATAAAATGAATAAAAAATAGGTAATCGATGATTTTAAAGAATACGTATACACAATATCCTCAAGAATGAAGTTTTGTGTTAAGTGCTGGCTTACGAATGAGTTGATGTTTTTACATATGTGAGTGGAGAAGGACTTGTTTCTAACTAGGTTCCACAAATTGTCTGATAGTGAAGTGTTGTCTGAGGTATGTTCAGTATTCTAGCTATTTTAGTTATTGCATGCACTAATGAAAAATTTTTCTTTGCCAAAATGTCGCTGGGTCAAATCAGAGTATGAGACTGATAACAAAACTAAATGTATAGCAACAAAATGGCGAATTGTTGTGAAAACTTTAGCATCCGAAATTTCAACTATTTTGTGTAATTCAATGCTAAAAAACACCATATACATGATTTGATAAAAAAGTTAACCATAACATTCAAATCGATATAATGTGTTTTTGATGAATACAACAAGACATACCGGAAAGGCTGCCATAAAATTTAAATATACTTTGCTCAACATGCTAAAGGGCAGCACTTTCAACAAAATTTCGGTTTACAATGCAGAAAAGACATCACGACATTAAACACAATAGCAACAAAAACAACAATTGTAATAGTTTTACCAATGAAATACATGAGCAATGTACAAAGGCAGGTTCTTGAAAATTGTGTATTAAACTTACCAATTGTTTACGTTAAAAAAAGTTAATTTACGAACAGAAATTGTATAATTATGAAAATGTAAATGCAAATATACTATACCTAGTCGGAATGCAATTTCTTCTCACGAGCAAATATGAACTTACAATGCATTGCACGTACATATGTGTACAGGTAGACAGAAAAGAGGCAGTCATACATAACGAAAGATAGGTAAATAAATGGATAGAAGATACTGATAAATACGAATTTGTTTTGGCATTTCTTTAGATTGAAAGGTAAAAATACTTCAGCCAATCGACCAGAAATAGAAAATCATCGTTCTAGATATTGCAAGTTAAATTCATTACTACACCAGCGACATTTTAAAGCAAATCACTCTGGTAGCTTTCTACTTGGTATGAATTTAGAAAACATTTAAAATTGCATAATAGAGCTTCCGTTTTATATTATCAACGGCTTTTTATTGGAGATATGAACCAAAAACTAGAATCTACGTTTAGATAGAAAGATAGCCCACATTAAAAAGGCAACAAGGATACTGCCATATATATATATACATATACAGGTTTTGAAGCATAAACAGCACATTGTTGTGGTACGTGCGAGCATTGTACCTTTTGTTCTGAACAAATAGTGTTAATCCTTGACCTGACTGCAAACCCCTATTGTTAGAAAACGTAAAACATGGCGAAACAACAGATTATAGACATGTACAACATAATACATAACCGGTGTGAACAAAACAGTATGCAATTCATCTTACATTTTCTAATGGAACAATTCCAATTAAATCTAAGATTAGATGTAGATTGCAGTGAAATCTAATCTTTCACACTAGGTAGAGGAAGTTTGTTGTCAGATGATGTCATAACAAAGTCAGCTGCAGAATAAGTAAAATCCAAAGCAAAACACAATCAATCTCTAATGCGCTTCATTGCTTCTTCAAAATTGTATTGTAAGTGAACATACATTTACGGCGGATTTTATTATACCCTCAGATTAAAATTTATGCATAAACTGTAATGGTAACCGTTAATGATATGAGTGTCTAGCGAACAAATGCATAATGTCCAATTACAGTGTCTTATTTAAGCAACTTTTTCTATTTCAATGAGCGGTAGGTATTGAAATGAAAATATCGCGCTGTCCATGTTTTCTTATGTAAAAATGATCTGTGCAATGTGCCATCAGTTCTACGTTTGAGCAACATATCAAGAAAAGCTAGAGTCTCATACTCCTCTTGTTCAATTGTAAATCTAATATTCGGATGCCATTCAAACCATTTATTAAGAATTCTAATGGAATTAATACGGCTATTGCAGACCAAAAATCTATCAACAAAATAACGGTTGATTAGTTTTACTTTAACAAATAAATAAAAGTTATTTCTTTCCAGCATGCACATAAAAATATCGCCTAGGATGGGGCCAGAACGGAACCCATTCCTAGACCATCATTCTGTCTGTACTGTTAACCATTATTTTGACAGTATAAACTACACATTGCATCAGGTAGATCTGTTTCGTCCTAAGTACTTTTTAAAGTAAAATATTTTTGCGAAACTGAATTAATCAAAATTATCTGATCTGTGTTTTGATTAATGCAGTTAGTTCTCCTTCTTCAACAAAATACTTTTGGAAATGCACACACAAATGTGACACACAACTATCTAGTGAAAGATCAGTCTGAAGTATAAATAATATTGCCAGAGGAAATATCGCGCTTGCTTCATTAGTTTGTTTTGTAAAACTGGTGAGGATGGACCAACTGAAGAAGGCTGCCGAAATATTTTGTTAAAGAAAGAAATCAACAAGTACTGGCCATAATTTGCCGCGGACTTGGCACGAATCACGATAAATTTTCTTCAAATTCTGTATTGCATTAACGGTACCATAAATCATACATTAACTTACGTTTTTTGGTTAGCCTTTCCATGATGTGAAAACTATTTGGAATCTCATAAGACCTGGATATCTAACTAGCCACTCCAGGAAGTATTTGGTTCAGAGTAATGCAACTCAACCCCTCCGCTGCGGATACTGCATATTACATGCAAGTTTTATTTATTAGCGAAGTTTCAATTTTATTCAAACTTACTTTCAGAAGAATCCTATTTGGTATGGCTTTCGAACTCAAGTTCCGAAACGCCAGTCCAAATCTGTCATTATAAAAAAGGCAGCATGCCGTCCGAACAATCTATGATTGCTCATTGAAAGAATTGTTTGCGTTAAAATTAAAGTTGAGTCTATTTCTAGTGTTAGAGAGAAACCTTGAAGGTAATGCAAAAAAAGTAGAACAGTAGGTTTTTGTGCATGTATAGCCCGAGGACAAAATAAGTTATCAAATGAATGTTTTTAATTTAAATCCAAATTTTCTTGAATGGTTGCGCAGTGAAAGCTTCCAATTTTGAATCTCCGCAATTTGCGTTCGCGGATTGTCGCTGGCACTATCAATTTTTGCAAAGATCCGATTGTTCCCCATTGCCAAGTACGCATCGTGGTTGTCTTCTTATTGGCTGGGTGCGAATTCGTCCCTTTCTTATTAGGGCTTCAACATCGTTCATACTAATCACTGGAAATAAGGTATGAACGATGATGAAGCCAGTAGACGCAGATTAGTATGAACGAAGTTGAGGCCTTCGGAAGAAAGGGACGAATCCGCACCCAGCCAATAAGAAGACAAACTTGATGCGTACTTGGAAAAAGGGACCAATCAGATCGTTGAGAAACTGATAGTGCAAAGCGAAAACCCGCGAACGCAAATCGTGAAGATCCAATAGAAATCAAAACTTGTTTATAAGAAAAGATTAAAAATGAGGTCGGGGTGGACGGATTTGATCTAGAGGTAAAGATCTACATAAACAGACTACATAAGCTAGAACACTTATGCCTATATGCAATAGACACACAAACAAACGCACGCTAGATTGAGTTAACTACATCATGAAAGGTAGGCTGAAGCATAATATGGGCTTTCCCGTAAGATAATAATTTAACGTAATTTCGGCAAGGTGTTTAAATATGTTTATGCAGTCTCCTTCACACACTTATTTATTATTCCTCAGGTGATTTCCTTAAATATTCTCTATCAGTCTAAAGGCTTGAAACAGTATGACTTTCTGATATTGACTACTCTCTTACAATGTGTAAAAGACAAGTGTTATTACATAAGCGGGAACTATTGCAAAACAATATGAAACAGTGTGCTGTGCTTCATGACCAAAATAGCACGTACGCCAAGAATGATGTCTAATTTGCAAAAAACTAAAGTGTATTTATTGATGCAAAATTTTGAAAATGAACTTGATTTTAGGAAAGTTTCAAAGCAATGCTTGCCATAAATCGATGTGAGCGAATTCCAAATGCATAAGACACAAGTCTAGGTTCATATGCTGAGTAACATCGAAAATGTATTGAAAAGCAGCAACCAAATGTTGCAAACAATTTGCCACCCTTATTTTGCGCCTCACATATTGGTTATGAAACCAGTTAGTCAAGCTTTCATAATCGACACAGTGAATAATGCCACATGCCGAAATATGTAGAAGCGAGGTGATCAGAACGCACACATACATACATACATGCATAAATAGGAGTCGCAGTGATGAACACAGAAGCCTAGAGTTGCGGAATTAACCACACGTCTATAGGAGTCTATTTACCACTAGTTTATCACCGATTTCGACAGCCTCGAGCCTCGTGGTTGGTAAGAGCGCGATGCAGCATAATCGAAAGTCTATATTACCAATAAAGTTTTTCGATCAAGGAGACAGTGTTCAAGCCAACGCAAACGGCGTTGTTTAACTAGATGCAACGGGATGCCACATTGAAGAGCGGCCAGATCAAACTGGTCGACAAAATACAATCATACGTTTGCACATAGATGAATAAATACAAATGATAGTGATTTAGTTTAACAAAATTATTTCAAAATGACAAAATTAACTCATAGGTTGTTCTATTCAGATACAAGCGACACAAGGAAACATAAAAATTTAAAAGACACTAATTTTTATATTGCTAGGAAGCCATTACAAGTTTTTTGTTTACCACAAAACGTTATTTCATAATGCAATAATTATTCTTGTCGCATTATACTATAAAGCATCGATAATTTCCCAGATAAATCATCTTAAACAATAGCATGAAATAATACTCTATCGTGTAAGATTTACAATTACAATTGAATATATCGCACATAATTGCGAATACAATAGTAATGATACGAAAATTTGGTACCATTTTGTAGACGGTTGACCGTATAAAGATAAATAAAGATTTAATGAGCCATAAAAGAAAAAAGAAAGAAATTAATTTTAAAAGCAAAGCGGGACTCTTTAAATTAAATAATTAAGGAAAACCATAGATACTGTGCCGAAATAAACGAGAGGAATTTGATTTATTTCACACAATAATTTCGTTTTTTTTTGTCATTGTTACAGATGTAGGATATGTAAACTGTATTGCTATTATGAGTATTATTTTGCGATTGAGTTTCTTTTTTCGACATTAATAGATTAAAATATTCAAACACACGGCCCCAGCTAATTGATTTTTTTAAAACAGAACAAAATCGAAAGATCTTATAATATAGATTGTTATACATGAAAACATGTTTGATTTGCAAAGAATATTGACAGGATTTGATTATATGTCTTGTCAATACAAACTAAGCATTTCCCAAGTCGGCAAAGGCAATTCATACAGTAAACCGGTTTCGTCCTTAATTGGACATTTTCAAGTACAGTCCAGAGCCTGCCGCGTAAGTGACTCGAACCTGGGCGCATTTCTTAAGTCGTCACACTGCCTGGTGATAAGCAATTTGTAAAGCATTTTGGTTAGCTTTTCATTCAAGTGGAACCTATCTATCCACCCCCCCTTATCTGTCGTTATACAGCATACACCATGTCACTTCGGGAAGTTATATTGGAGTGGATAGTCGCAAACTCTGAAGCAAGTGCGACCTGGTTCAAGACTGATTCGCGACAAATTTTGAGCAGTTCTTGACGGACAAAACAGATAAAAAGGATCGATTGCTTCGCCATCTGATGCGATGTTGAGTTCATACACATAACATATACATAACCAAAATCCTGTAATCCGACTTCAATTTTTAAAATTAATTGTGTTGGTACAATTCACAGGCTCGGTACATATTATATATAGTAAGTTGGCTTTGAAATCGCATTGTCGAAGACATTATATAATTACTGCTTGAATACAAATTCGTATAGGAGATTGTACTTTGCACCTGCCCACATTTCATGACCAAATATATATCGGATTCTGGGCGTAATACCTGATCTTACTGATTAGATGCCAGTAAGCAAGAAACACGTGCGCACATGAGATTATATCTTCGTTTATGTTGAATTTGATATTTCTTTGTGACTCCATTTATTACAAGGTACGCGTTATCAAATAACTAATTTCTGGAACAATAATTCTCCGAAACCAACAATACAGAAACTGCAAATAATTAAACGAACATTGGTTGATAATAATAATAACTGCAAATAATGTCGCATTAGTTTCTCTTCATCCGGAGACACATTCATTATTCATACGATGACGATAATGCTGATAATGATTTCCTAATTAGATATATATATATATATATATATATATATATATACCTCTCTGTATATATATATATATAAAGACTAATCCCTTTAGATACACGTCCTCAATCACAAATCAGCACGTAATGAACCAACAACACTAAATATAAGTAAAACGAATAATTATACTAGTTCTAATCCATTTAAGCAAATTAGAATCAAGAAAGAATGTAACTGCAGATAGTAATTTACAATTTGAATATTCTAGAAATAAACCGGCCACTATCTACAAACTTATAAGTTTAGAAGACAGAAAAACGGGAGGGAATATTTCCGTGAATAATTTTAATATTGGCAACGGTGGGATTCGAACACATTCACTTTCGGACCGGTGCCTATAACCGAAGCCTTAGACAACTCGGCCACGCTTCTAAACTTAGACGTTGTTATATATGTCACACTGCCATCGTCAATGCACACTTCACATAGGTCTTTTAGGCACACTTTTATACATGAATGTGCAGAACCATATTTACAGTGTGACAATCAACTTTATCGGTGTTCCTAATGTTAAATTAATTATTTCTTTTTTATAAAATAATCAGTTGTTTTTTAAATTCTCCATGCAAAAATACATACGTACATACGCACGCACTTGCATACGCATATATAAATACACCCATACATAAACACATACACACATGCATACATGCATACATAGATACATAGATAAGCACTTACATACATACACAAATGCGTACATAAATACATGCGTTCATACACGCATACTGTATATATATATACAAACATACATACATGCAAGCTTCCTTCGATAATATGGATGCTGTTTTACCATTCGCATTTCACCTTATATTCTTTGAGGCGAATGTATTTTGGTTAGAAAAATAAAGTATCGAAAAGAAATTATTATATCCCTTTGGTCGCGATAAAAGTTTAGATAATGGTGTCGCTTTTGATATTCTGGACCTACCAGTCGCCAGGCGGACAGTCAAATTATGCTAAAACTAGCTCTACCCACAGGAAAAAATACTGTTGACATAGAGGGCAAGAATTCATACGGATCTGCACGTCAAGCGAGTTCGAAACAAATTAAATCTTAGAATGATTGAAAATAAAGAAAGCTATATAAATGGAAATAGTTTATTCTCCGATGGAAAGTACCAATTAAGAGCGACAGGCCCTACTTTTTACTATGTTACAACGGTCACAGAAATGAAATGAACGTTACAAGAGATCCAAGGTCCAAAGAAAAATTAACAGGTTTTACAAATTAGAAATAAAGTTTAATACGTAAACATAAAGCATGAAGCTTTTATATTCTCCAAAATGAGTTGCCAACATAAAGCTAATTCAGTGTACACAATACATGCCATTTAGACGAGCTTTAATAGGCGTTATTTAATCCGTTAATGTATTCTTTTTCCAGCGTACACACATACAATTTCTACCACGGAAAATTCAGAACCCGTACTAAAGTGTGTGACAATTTGTACTAATAATGTAAAAATAAGGAGACATTAGTTCACATAACGCTTAACTCTTTAGTGAACCAAACAATCTTTGGAGAAAATCACTACTTAAATTTCTCACAACGTTTAAGTATTTCGTCGGTAATTAAGTCGGAGCCATCCTCAAAGGAAAAAGGCCGACCACAATAATGTTATATTCAAATATTGTCTTTAGCAATATCCCGAAGTATATATATATATGTCGTTAATACGAAATAATTTTTATTAATGACCAAGAGCTGCAGGTTAACAGCGTTAACAGCGATCGCAGCGAAAGTTAGCGATAATGTCGAGTGATGTTTTAAAAAAATAGGTCATCCAAACACGTACAGATAATTAGGCCACCGGAAAACGTCAATTAGCATTGGTGAGGTAGCAAGTTTTAATGCGAAAAGCATTCGCAAACCTACAATGAATTTAGCAATGAAGTTATAAATATGTTAACAGGTTATTTTAACGGTCATATTGACAGGTGTGCTGGAGAAAATTTTCATGTTAAAATTCTGTCTTACCTGAGGCGATGAACATTTGCAGGACTAATAGCATAAAATATGCATAAATACAGGTAATCATTTTCGATTGACGCCGATAAAAGGTATCATAACAATTAAAGGATAAGTTTAACTTACTACGAATGCACTCAACAATCGGTATATGAACATGAAATCAATTAATTGCTTCCATGTTCACAGAATGAATAATCGTTGTTGCCAGTTAACGCCTGTACGGGGCAATTGAGCGTTACAACACAATAAAATTATAAGCTGCAAAACACATAATCCTATTATAATAAGGAAGAGTGAGTTTTAAGCAGCGATTCACTAACTGTTTGTTTCTTTTCAGGAACTAAGCGTAATTAAATTATGCATATGCAGAGCAGCAGCCAACATTTCTCGGTGGGCTCATTGAGCAAACAACCGTGCTGGAAACACATTAGCCTACACATGTTCCACCTCCTTTGTAGTACCATTAGTTGTAAAACGCAGAACACTATTATCACACGTGAAAAGGCCGTACAATAAAATGCCTCCAAGAACCGACCGTAAGGATCTGCGCTGTGATTAATAAATACAATGTATAAACTGGTCAAATACACTCACGATCTGTATAATATTTTACGAAGGTCTGATACAGAAGAGTTTAAATCAATAAACTTTAATACGAAAAATAGCCAAATATTTTTAAAACAAAATGGCCATATTTTCAATAGATTCAAAACTTACTGGTGTATGTGTCCAATGTTTAAAGGTAAAAAGAAATTTCACAGAATAGTGAAGCGGTCTTTTTTCTCCACAAATAACTATATATATAAGATTTTATTAAGAAGAGCAAAACACATTTAATAGCAAAGCTGAGAAGGGCTGGACAATTTCGAGAAAAATCAAAAACACTACAATAATTCATTAATATACATCCACGTTTTTCATTTGTTTAATTGTGTGACGTCTGATTTTCGTTTTATTTTTTTTTCTTGTTATTGGTTTATTTCGAGTTTATTTGTATGTGCATTTACGTACGTGTCAGTATGCCTGTCTGTGATCTTTTATTATAGTGTGATGTTTGAGTTCTTGTTATGCTTGTATTGACGTATTGAGTTTTACCACGTTTTCACTTTGTTAGCTATTACGTGTACGAATGTTTTTCTAAGTATGCTTCTTTCGTTTCGCCTTGTTCTTGAGTAGTTCCAACTTATACGCGCAACAGCTTCGAAAAACTTAAAAGTTAGCGAAATTATAAACGATTGTAACAACCATTTAATAACGGATAAAATAAGTCACCTTGATGGGTGGGCTGAACACATCAGGAATCAATTTTCTTTGGCACCTGCGTCAGTTCCGATTTCCGAACGCATGACTGTACCAGTGTGAAATGTTAATCTCGAACAACCATCAGAGTTATAAATACTGGATGCAATCCTATTTCTTAAACTTCGCAAAGCTGCAGTTCCCAATGATTTGCTTCTGAGATTATTGAACGATGATGGCAATATAGTTTCGGGAACGCTGAATAACTTTTTTAGTTAATATACAATGAGAAGACCGTACCACTTGCTTTCAATGATTCAACCATCATTCTTATCTTCGACAAAGTCAATCGTTATTCGCATGATAACTATCGTGATATAAGCTTGAAAGCGACATACATTTTTCCGTCTCACAATGGCCGCTACTCTTGATTTTAAGGGTGAATATGACTCGATGGATCGCAATGTTCTATTCGATATTGTGCCGAAAAGTGGTGTGCCCACAAAATTTGTTAATATTTTGTGCGCTCTCTACACAAATACTTATGATCGTGTTAATGTCACCAACGAATTAACGCATAACTGTACAACCAGCAGTGGTGTTTGGTAAAGCTGTCAAATTTCCCTCTTTTTATTTATTTTTTTAACAGACACTTTTATGAGCAACACTCTTCCATATGTTCAGAATGCAGGTGCTGAAATTCTCCGGGGCGAAAGATTAGACGATCTTGACCAAGCAGGCGATATCGTACGATTATTTGACAATCGAGATTCTGCTCATGTCACCATGAATAGATTAGCAGACGTTGTTCCATCTTTCGGTATTTAATTCGCGGCTTATAAGCTCATTTGTCGGTTTCTTTTTAACCCTTTTGTCCAGATTAAAAAATCGTTTTTGCACAACATCTGATTGCAAACACGATTTAAAGAACTTAATTCTTTCCAGAAAGTTATTACTCACAAAATTTGCTTCTGTATAAATGTTTAGTTCCTTATGGGTAAAATGCTGACATTGCTCTTTTATTAATCTTTATAATGTCCATTGCCTTTGAATATGAAACAGTGTATATCATTTATTAGGAAGAGAAAACACATTTAATAACAAAGTAGATAATGGCCGTTTAACTTCTAGAATTCTCAGCTACACTTCACAATCTTTCGGTCGCCAACTTGCAAGATTGAACGAGAGCGAATACAATACGTTAGCAACAAAGATGGAAACGTTGATGAGAAAAACAGCTGACAAAGAAACTAAAGATTTCATAAGGGATCTGTACAAATTCCCTGCACAATCGAAATTTCCTACAAATCCTGGTTCATTTATTCACAATTATTCAAAAGCGATCTTGTCAAAACAACAGAAAGAATTACTCTTCTTAGGAGCGAAAGTCTGCATCATTAAGAGAACGCACCAATTGACATCCGGGCTGAACCTGGAAATTTCTACAACGACTTAACAAAAGACATCGCCCAAAAAGCATTCAATGGACAAGCACTGAAAGCTGAGATATTTAGCGCAGTAGAACAATACAGAAAGAATTTCAAATGCAGTCAAATTATTACAAAGGAGCACAAAGATGAACTAAAAAATCAACAATCAGACAAAACTATAAGATTTATCACGGACGACAAAGGATCAGGATTTGTTATACTTGAAGCTTATAGAGGGTCCACGAACGAGATCCTAAATGATCAAAAGAAATTAAAACCAGAAAACAAGCAGAAAGATGATTCAAAAAATATTGAATCAAGGATAAATGCTATGTTGAAACGATGGAAAAAACACGTTTTATGTACAATGGCTGATTCCGAAATCAGATCATGACTCATAGAAGAAATTCAAAATGCGAAACTGTCCATTATGCCAAGTATCAACGCACAGCAACATAAACAAGCTACGTTTTTCTAGAACCTAATTAAAGCACTACGAAATGTCATTAACACGAATAAAATCAACGACATTCGAGCTAACAAATGAGCTGAAGCGAAGAAACATCCTATAAAACGAAACGCTCTCTTTTGACGTCTTATCTTTGTTTACGAGCATTCCACTGAAAAAACAACGACGATCTTGTTAGACGTGATTAGTAGTGAGTTTCAGGATTGTCCTATGGACACGAATAATCTCAAAGATCTCATATTATCATGTACAAAAATGTGCAATTTACATTTGAGGTTAATTATTACCAGCAATGCAATGTCTTAGCTCGGGAAGTTGCATTGCACTTCTCATTGCAGGTGAGTGCATGGTCCAGAATAGGTATGTAGATCATCCATATTTATTCATCTTGTATCCAGCCCATTTAGCCGAAATCCACGAACAAGCCAATGAAGCCGATCAAGACATTAAATTATCTCGAAATAGAGGAAGACAACACCCGTTCCTTCTTGGACATTCAATTCACACAAGAAAAATGGTGATTTACCATTGGAAACAGAAAATCTACTTTTACTGAGCACAATATTCACTATGATATTAGTCTACCAAAATCCCACAAAGAAAGCTTGGTTAACAACCCAGGAAACCGAATAAAGAAGACCTGCTCAAAACCCATGATCAAGGAAGAGCTAGGCTACCTAAGGATGTTTGCTGACGAAAAACTCCACGGCGCTATTCAAAGATTTCAACATCAAGCGACGTCCGATTCGTACTATTAGGGATACCGTCAGAAATATTTTCATAAACCTAACATTTAGAGGCGACCTACAGGCCTCAATAACTGCACGATTGTTAAAATGAATCTTTAAGGCGAATTTTTCAAGTGCAAAACTGAAAATCACATTTAGCAAACAGAGAATCATGAGGTTGTGTGCCAAGGATCAATTGCCAAATCTCTTCAAATCCCTTATAGTCTACAAATTTTCACGTGTGTGCGGTAGCCTATATATTGGATGCACGCAAATGAAATTGATCAATAGAATCCAGGAACATTTAACCTCCTATTTTCCCACATTCCTCACCCAAATAATAGTGGTTAAAGAGCGTAATACCGGTTCCTACTGATGAGTTTCCAGTAAGCACCAAACGACTGTGCACGAGATAATACTTTCAGTTCATGCTGTCTTTTGTTTCCCCCTCTGGTCATATTTTAATTAATTTGTTAATAGGTGCGCAATACCTAAAACACAATTTACCACAGAAGTTGATTTAAAAAGCTTGGAACCGTCAGCAAAATCATCTATCTGCGAGCATATAATTGAAACTGCACATCCTGCCAATTTGCTGAGTTTTGCAGTTTTGCACAAAGCAAAGTCTGAAAAGTTATAATATATATATATATATATATATATATATATATATAAGCTCTGTATGAAAAACATGAAGCACCAGGCCTAAACCTTCAAAAGATTCACCAACATGATTCTTTACTCGACTAGCCACGAAACACACAACCCAGCGGTAATTTACTAGCATCCAGGCAAGCCAGAAAACCCATTAGACCAGCCTCAACAAGTATTCGATCGGATTGGTAACAAACTGAAGAACAAACATCTGCGCAAATGGCATCACTGCCATAGTTAACCATGACAGAAATTGCATAGCAACATGGGCGATCAACTCTACAATCCGCTAACCCTGCGCTGTTAACAATGAGACAAAATGAAACTCAAAAGAAAGGCGAAACTATAGACAACATACGTGGAAATACGTTCGTGCACATAATAGCCAAAAAAGAGAACATTTGGTAGAACACAATATATCAATACAATAATAACCAGAACCCAAACATCACTCTGTAATACTATGGGAATAACCTCTACACATAGAGAGAGACATACAGACACGCCTAAAGACAAACACATATGCACTCAAATCAACCCGAAAAAATCACGAAAAATAAATAGAAATAATAATAAAAATCAGACCAGTCGTCATACAATTAATCAAATAAAAACCCAAGATGTATATAAATGAATGATTTAAAGTGCTGTTCAGTATTCTCAAAATTATCCGGCTCTTATCCACTTTGTTATAAAATGTATTTTATAATCATAATAAAAAATATAC
>JAQBSW010010851.1:0-22410 GCA_029291075.1 Eudiplozoon nipponicum | reverse complement strand
TATAAACTAGACATTTCATACGGTAACAAATACAATTTTTCAAGTAGACCAGTTTCATCCTTATAGTGAGTACTCATCAAGAATTTGCCAGAACTGCTGCAGCAGGGATCAGAATTGGGGCACATTTGCTTCGTAGTCTTGCAATAAACACCCGCGCCACGCATTATACGCAATTCTGAGTTCTGTAAAAAAAATTATGGTCAATATTTTATTAAATCGAACATTTTTGGTATTGTTTCAACTGGCCACCCGCGATCTGTTGCTAATGGCCAAGCATCATACCACTTGGAGAAATGATAATAAATCAAAGTTCCAGCGAAGAATGTCGCTAAATATATGCTCTTAGTAAAAACTCAATATTGCACAATATAACAAATACAATTCATTAAGTAAACCGGTTTTATCCATACTGAAAATCTATAAATTACTTGCCAGAATTGTGATAAACGTAGCTCGAACCAAGAACATTTGCTGTGGAGTCATACACTCATCAACTTCAACAACTGCATTGTATATTGTAACGAATGCAATCCACGAAGTCTACCGGTTTTGTTTTTATATTTTATACTGACAACATACATAATAAAATCCTGCTATAAAACTTTGATTCAATATCTCTTCCCCAAGTGACATGGTGTTATTCAAATAATGAAAGATCGAGGCTGGCCTGTAGTAACTTTTGATCGGAAGCGAATGTCAAATCTATTCTTCGTGATAGAAAGACGGGCTAAAGACATCATTTTGTGTATAACAGAAAGATTTATTTAGTGCTCGTTTTGGTAGTGTGATGAATTAGTTGCAACAGTCTAAATCAGATACTCCTTGGTTCGAGCCGCGTCCGCGGCAATTCTGGCTATTACCTTATGACTACCCAATAAAGACGACACATGTCTACCTTTTGAATTAAATTTGCCACTTAAGAAATGCTAACAACACGCAAATAATAAAATCCTGCCATTATATTTGAATATATATACAATAAAATCGCAAATAATCCTTTGCAATGAACTTCATAAATATGAACATATTTTGAAATTTTCAATCTATGGTTAAACTATGGCAACATACGAAAGTAGAGGCATTGCTTTTCCAATAAATAAAGCAGAATAGAATAACCGACTTAAGCTTTAGACAGCAACTTTAAAACTATCAGAAGATGCGTTTAGAGAGCAAAGGAAAGGATAGTTTCACCTGAACATTCAGTGATTCATTATATCCATACCACTTTTCAATTTCTTCACACATAATGTAAATAATAGACTGTTGGTTGATCTCCTTTTTATTCGCTTGGATTAAATGTTAGAAGTTTTCCCGTCATTCCACCCCATATTAGCGGTGTCATAGCGGACAAAACGAATCCTGTCTCCATTTTTAGTGCCAAAAATTTTCTTTGTTCTATTTATCCATTAGCATAGAAAAATTTAGTTTAATTAATCTCCATTGAAACGCTACGCTCCAACTCGGAATTACATTTTTTCCGCGGCCAATGCAAGGATCGATGCAATCCAGATGGTTTTTATTTGGTTCTGAATTTTTGTTTAAATAATTTTTTTCCTAATTAAGATTTATATCCGTTTTTCCACATTCGAAATATTGATCATAAGCTTTATTGGTGAGGCCGAGCAGCGCAATATGAAGCATACATGGTTGACGCCATCTGAGAACTGTATTGCAGACAGTTCATCCTTAAACGGACCAGCGAACTCAAGCTGGCTTACTGGCAATCTAAAATCCATTCTGAAAGCCGTTTTTATGATCGTCAGAGTGTTTTGATGCAGTAAGCTATTTATTTAAACCTTTGATTCCGTTTGTTCAAAAAGATTTGAATTCAACGAGTTTAATGATGTAAAAACACCAAAATTGTTGCTATGAAGTTGTCGTTCGCAACCTGAATAAACGTCCCACTTAAGACGTTGAATATGCCGGCATTAAAACGAACATATAAATTATAAAATAAAAATGACACTGCGTAGTTCATACATATGCACGATTTTCATCACCTTATTTTGCGTAATCGTGGTAAACAATCTCATGTAAAAGATACAACGTGCTTATTTTTGCTAATATCTTCATATATGTTTTAGCCACAAACGCTTGCCTTAGGCGATTACGAATATAGAATTATTATTCCCAGACATAGCGATTACCAATAATGACGAAATTCTAATCAATACAAATCAAACAATCTGAAAAGATAATACTGATACAAATCTCCGAAACACTTATAACGGTTTTGTAACTAAACAAAACAAAATTTGCTGTGAATAATGCGTGACAATATTCAATATACGAGAAAGTAATAATCAAACGAAAGTTTACGGAAAATATCGCCGGTCGTTCTTCGAGTGTTAAAATTGGCGTTTAGGGTCATTCCATCTTGCTTAATGGAGTTTACGTAACAACAAGTTATAAATCAATATTTCACTAGTAAAATAATGAAGCTACTAACGACCAAACTATATTAGTGTATCTGTATTGAACATTTTCTATGCCAATAAACAAACTTTCAAACTTAAAATAATTATCTGTAGTATATGTCTGTTTTGAAATAAAAAATTAGCCGAACCAACATTGCAAAATCTGAATTACGCCATTTCAGAGATGAAATTATCTTTAATGATAATTTACGAATACACACTGGAAGATTTTTAGTGAATTTCATTCATGATCTCGAAATTGTTACCTCAGCACTATTTGTAATAATCTTGGTTACATTAGACTTATTATAGAAAACTTAGCCATACAGCTAACGGCAGAGATTTTGTAGCTAATTCTTTTGCTTAGAAATAGTTTTATAAAACTTTCCAAAATGGATTTTTCGTCGTATTAGGATGATATTTCAATCAAACTTGCAGATTGTCTTCGTATCGATCCGCGCTAACCAGTCACCGATTACAAAAATTACCACCAAAATCAAAAAAGACCCTCGAAAGAATTGACTGAGATATGATCCAAATGGTAAAAAACGATTTTGGTGAATAATGAAAAGCTATTTGTATGCTAAAGAAACAACTACAAAAATGGACCATCACCAGCTTTAGAAAATATTTTTTCCAAAAAAATCAGAACAACCAATGTTAGATTTGCATTGTTGTGCAACTAATTGAAGCATTGAATTTGTGTTAATTTCAAGTCCGCAAACATGATATAATTATTTTTATCAACCTAATGAAATAAAAACCATTTAAGTGACTTCATTCGTGGTTTAAATGACTAAATGTAAGCTTAAATTATTTGGCCTAAGTTGATATAGATTAAAATTATATCTGACGCAAGCACATGTTCCAAGTAAATAACTAAGAGGCTTTTTCACTCCTCCAGTGGCAGATGCGCTCTCTAACGTTGATTTGTCGCACGCTGGCAACTATGGGCCTGCAAACTTATAATGTGAAAGATAGATAGCTTTTAATGAATACATGAGGTAAGGCGTTTGGACCAAAGATCGCTATAAAATTGGCACAAATAAGCGCTGCCACTAACGGACAGGTTAGAAAATCTCACAGTTGTAGACGTGAAACTGTGGCCTTGCACAAGGTAAGACTTTCCAGCTGAGTTCCGATTCATCATTTAGTTCTCAATATTTTGCAGGACTTCTAGAGTATTTAAAATAAGTGCACAGGATTAAGTATAATGCTGAATAAATCCTCCAAATCTGTTCCAGCTTTGGATTTATCTGTTAAAATATTTCTATTTGAGCATACCAAATTATTTCTATTAAGCCTAATCACAAAAAGACTTAAATTACATATTAAGTATGTATGTACTTCCTTAAGAATGAATAAATATTAGTTTGGAATGCTTTTACGTCATATATGTGTGCTTGAAGTATTGTAAGGACGGCGTTAATCCAATAATTCCCTTCATCTTAATCGTTCTATCGTTGCAGGAGGTCTGGTTATTCACGTCGTATGAACTTGTTTCTAATCTAGGCTCAGCATAGCTTCCGTATAAGAAAAAATTCGTGCTTTCCTTTTTTTCCCGTAACGTGAATTTGATATCTAAGGCAGATTTGTAGGCCTATTTTAAGATTTATTTAGGATTGGCAACTTTTGAAATAGAAGTAGTAGATCGTCAACATACTTTTTTATAACATTCACAAGTTAACTTTATTCGGTAGACCAGTTGGTTCTAGTTGATATATACATACATCAGATAGAAGAAGCACTGTACAACTTCATATAATAAAACTATTGATCTGACGGATATACTCAATCTAAAGTAGAAACTATAAGTTTAATCCGCATACTAATATGGGCCTTTTTTTGTAGTTAACAAACTTCGGAAATATTGATATTTATTCTTACAATCGCCATTTTTTCTTTATCGGAAGGTATGAAAATATTGATGTTACGTCTAGCGACCGCATTCTTTCATTGGCAACATTCTTGTTCTTTAGCTCTTCTGTTATTGCTAAAAACCTTTTAAAACAATGTAAATTTAAAATATGATCCGTCAAAGCATAGACGAAACATCATGCAAAAGAATAACTCAATCAAAGCGGAGAAAGAAAAAATAAATTCACCATCAGAAAATTGTAGATACGAATCACAAAACTGAAGGTAGAATCTAGAATCAAATCAAAAGTGCTTCAAAAAATTCATTAATAAATCGATTGACACAAATTTTGTATGGCCATCCAAAAAGTTTAAGTTCACGAAGATCAAGAAGCTCTTTGAATCCAAGCAATGAGCCCAAAACGCATCCAAGGCCAGCACTCCCTAGTATCAAACCACAATGTAAATATATGAAAGCAAAATTAGATACACGGCTCTCCCCTCTACTGGTCTCACATACATTGTACTTGACTGTAAATGTCGGCTGCACAATTTCTGTGCAAAAAAGAACATTAGCTTTTTTGCAGCTTTCGCCACAAATATAAATAAGTAATACAATTAAACAATTAATGACTGTGTGGGTGGTAGTACAAGTGCTATAAATCAAATTTGCGAGCTTGAACTAAACACCACTCAAATTTTGTTTAACCGGTTATCGAACAACATGGAAAAACTACTGCCAGTCGCACGCAATGACGCGTTTCGACCTTCCATGATCATCATCATAATAAGACGCCCAACTGACTAGCGAGGATCAAATAGCAATGCATATATATCGCGAACAAAATTAGATATTCGCCTCTCACCTCTAGGAAATCCGCATGCATTGTACTTGACTGGTAATGTCGACTGCACAATTTCTATGCAGTGATGAATATTGGTAATACGATTAAGCAACCGGTCTACTGGATGAATTGCCTTTTCCACACTATACAATACCTAGTTTATACTGACAAATGTATGTACATAATAGGTCAGGTGTTTATATCAAGTTCGCAACCTTGATTAAAAAGTAATTGTTATCACCGCCCGCGCAACCAATGTTCGTTTAATTACATAAATGTTCACTTTATTACCACTTCGCCATGTAACGTAGTATCTGTTCGATAATGACAGATTGGGCATGGTTAGTTGTAAATTTCGGGCTAAAAGGATCCTATACGGGCTCTACCTAAAGGAAAGACTAACCAAGACACATTAGTTAGTATGTAACTGAAAATTGTCTGTAGTGTGCGGCAGGGTGGCTCAATGGTTAGAGAACCAGATTTCGAAGCAGATTTGGCCAGGTTCGAGTCCAGACCGCGGCAAATTCTGGACAATTCCGGCAATAAGGACGAAACCGATCTACTGGATGAATTGCCTTTTTCACACTATACAATACCTAGTTTATACTGACAAATGTATGTACATAATTGGTCCGGTGTTTATATCAAGTTCGCAACTTTGATTAAAAATTAAACAATCATTGATTGCACGGGTCGTGGTAAAAATTCTTCAAATCAAATTTGCGAGCTTTAAGTAAACAATAATCTCATTGTACTCAACCAGTAATAAGACTACATAGAAAAAGTACCGCCAGTCGCACGCACAGACGCGTTTGACTTTTCATGATCAATACCACGAACGATCATGTTCATAAGAACAACAGGAAACGGATGCTGATCATGGAAGGCCGAAACACGTCAGTGCGTGAGATTGACGTTATTTTGCTATGTTGTTCAACGACTGGTCAAATACAATATTATTAGTGTTTACTTCACGCTCGAAAACATGATTTAAAGAATTGTCGCAACGACCCGTTCAATCAATGATTGCTTAATTGTGTTACCAATATATATGTGGTGAAGGTTGTAAAAAGTTAATGCTTAGCAATTGTGCGGCCAACATTCCAGATCAAGTACAATGTTTTCGAGAGACTTCAAGAGTTGAGAGCCGCATATCCAATTTTGCTTTCAATATATATGCATTGAGGTTTAATTCTCGCCAGTCAGTTTTCCGTCGTATTCTGATGATGAACACGAAAGACCAAAACACGTCAGTGCATGCGACGGGCGGTAATTTTGTTATGTTGTTCAATGGCTGGTCAAGTACAATGGAATTGGTGTTTACTTCAAGCAAGCAAACTTGATTTAAAGAACTTTTACCACCACCCGTGCAATAATTAATTATTTAAATGCATTACCTATATATATATGTGTCGAAATTGTAAAAATGTAATGTCCGTGACTGCATAGAAATTGTGCACTCAACATTTCCTGTCAAGTAAAATGTATGCGAGACTACTAGAGGTGAGAACCACATATTTAACTTTGCTTTCGATATATATATGCATTGCGGTTTGATCCTCGCTAGTCAGTTTTCCGTGTTACTATGATGATGATCGTGGAAGGTCGAAACACGTCAGTGCGTGAGATTGATGTCTCTTTTCCATGTTGCTCGACGTCTGGTTAAATACAATACGATTGGTGTTTGCTTTATGTTCGCAAACTTGATTTAAAGAACTGTTACCACGACCCTTGCAATCAACGATTGTTTAATTGTATTACTAATATATATGTGGCGAAAGCTGCAAGTAGTTTATGTTCGTGACTGAATAGAAATTGCGCAACCGACATTTCAGGTCAAGTACAATGTTTTCGAGACTTCAAGAGTTGAAAGCCGCGTAACTTATTTTTGCTTTATATATATATATATGCATTGTGGTTAGACCCTTGCAAGTCAGATTCCCGTCTTACTATGATGATGAACATGGAAAGTCGAAACACGTCAGTGCGTGCGACTGGCGGTAGTTTTGCTATGTTTTTCGTCGAATGGTAAAATAGAATGGAATTGATTGATTTTTTAATTTTATTACCTATTTATATATTACATATCGAAACGTCGCCAGTCAACGAAGATTAGATTGTACCTCATTGCCAGTGGTTAGTATGAACGATGTTGAATCCTTCGGAAGAGAGGGACCAATCCGCACCCAGCCAAAACGAAACCATAATCAATGCGTACATGGAAATGGGAATCAATCGGATCTTTGCGAAACTGATAGTGCAAAACAACAACCTGCGAATGCAAATCGCGGAGAGTCAACATATGAAGCTCGCAATGGACACAAATCATGCAAATCATATTAACTTGGATGATTGCCGACGCATAGCGATATGTGGTTGTAACAAGATACCGAAATTGATTAGAGAATCTATCGAAATTAAATTTCTAAAATGATATAACGCATAAAATAGCTGTGGGGAATTCTTTAGATTTGATTTGCAATACAGTATTGGCTAGTGGTAGGAAAAGACGAGTGCATGAATCAGAATCTGAAGCTATTTCCAGTAAAAGATAAAGAACATCGCATTAATGCTGGCTTTTTGGTTTGGTTATTATCTAATTAATGGTTAATCAATTATTGAAAATATAGTCTTTCTAAACGTCAACCTTTAACTGTTCAATTTTTTGTATTTTATTCTGTACTCACACAAGCACATGCGTCGCATGCGTTAATTTAATTATATGACAAAAACTGTTATTAAACAAATCAGTCCTCGGTACAATCTGAGTGGTTTAAGTGAAATTTCACACGACCATGGCTCGTCTAATTTGTAATTTCTTTCCTAACCATGACATTATATTATGAGGTGTGTATCTGATTTACTAGGGTTCCTCCAACCCAAAAAATGTGAGAGCAATTTCAGTTCCGTCATTCCACCTGGTAAGTATAAAACAAATAGACGAACGCATGTTAATCGTACATTCATATTCAGCTATTTTACTGTCACTTATTCGGATGAACATAGCAGTTATGGATACACACACATATAACACACAACTATCTAGTGAAATGTCAGTCTGAAGTAAAAATGACATGGCTAGTGGAAATATAGCAGATGCTGCATTATTGCGGATTTGACCGCATTTTTCATGTGTGGGATAATTGATAGCTCTCGTAGGTCGGTAAAACTCTTGAATCCTGTACATTTCCAGGTGCACCGTTTATTGGTCTTGATTAATTGGTTCTCACTTGTCCCTTCTTTGTAAAGCCTTCCATCAGCTGGTTGTCTGAAAATGGCGCAGGAACAAGATTTTACACATCATTTTCCGACAAGCAACTGATAGAAGGCTTCAAAAGGAGGAGCAAACTGAGAACCCACCAATCAAGGCCAATAATCGGTGCTCCTGGAATTGTACAGGATTCAAGATTTTACCAACCTACGAGTGCTATCAATTATCCCGCACAAGAAAAATGCGGTCAAATCCACAACAAAAAAGACAGCACTGAGCAAAAAAATTCAAAATTTAATAGCTTCATTTTTTTGTTTGTTAAAACTTTTGATAATGCGTGACCTGAAGAAGGAGGCCGCCAAAGACCATCGAAATATATTCAAGAATAAACATCTGGAATTCAGCCTGTGTTAGTTAATAAACACGGAGCAGGTAATAGCATGTAGTTGGTAAATAATGTGGGTACATCAGGAAAGTTTAATCTCCTAGATGTAGGCGTATCCGAGCAAATTTACAGTCTACATGTCATATCGACAGCTCAAGTAGTTGCACTCTAGCATTACAGATCTGGTCATTGGCTGCCAGCTCGTATGCCATCAGTTCAATAAATGCAAGCGTGCAATAAAAATCATGGGATGGATAGAACAGCGCAGTCGCTGCAACACGCAGAAACAAGCAGTGCGATCATTTGGAGTCATGTCATCATTCAATAAATGAATAATAAATCATATAAACGTAGTCCTAACAGCAAGAAACAAGCATATGGGAGATAAAAATATAACATGCGCTGAATTTGGCCCATCTTCATGTTTCTACAATGAACAAACTTGCTAATAGTTTAAACGAACATTGGTTGCGCGGGCGGTGATAACAATTATTATAATCACGTTTGTGGTCTTGATATAGGCATCTGACCCATTAATTACTTACATATGTCAGTATAAACTAAGAATTGTATAGTGTAGAAAAAGCAATTCATCCAGTAGACCGGTTCGTCCTTATTGGGAACTCATCACGTACTGTCCAGAATTTGCCGCGGACAGGGCTCGAACCTGGGCACGTCTGCTTCGGAATCTAATTCTCTAACCGCTTATCCGGCAGAGTGTGTAGTGTGCGATAGAGTGGCTCAATGGTTAGAGCACCAGATTCCGGAGCAGATGTGTCCAGTTTCGAGCCCTGTCCGCCGCAAATTCTGGCCAGTACATGAAGAGTTCCTAAAATATTTCGGTTGCCTTTATTGGCCGCTTTCTTCAGTTGGTCCATCCTCGCCGGGTTTACACTAGTTTGTTTTGTAAAACTGGTGAGGACAGACCAAATTCAAGAAGGCGGCAGATAACGACAGTCGACATATTTTTTAAGAACAAAACAACTAGAATCAAAACTGAGTTAGTCAAAACGCAGATCAGGCAATTTCAATCAATCAAATACGTGATGAGTTCTCAATAAGGACGAAACCGGTCTACTGGATGAATTGCTTTTTCTTCAATATACAACTCTTAGTTTATGCTGACATATGTAAGTAATTAATGGGTCAGGTGCTTATATCCAGACCGCAACCTTAATTATAATAATTGCTAATAGGTCAAACATGTCTTGTTCATGCATTTTCGCATTTCACTGAAAGAATTATATAAATTATTTATTTGTTATTGTCATTTAAGTGTCACATACGGTCTGTGTGCATGGTACTTTGACGAAATAGTACGTGCTCGGAACAGATGCTGTTCACATTTTCGAGGACATTCAGTTGATTACCGAATGTATTGAGCTTTCACTAATTGTTGTGTTCTCTAACCTTTCCTTTTAAGCATTAATTCGGTACTGCATATAAGCCTGGTGCAATATATATCCATATACATAGGTTGTATAATCTTGACCAGCGATTGAATGACTCCCATCTGCGCTCTCTGTGTTTTAAATCTTCGCCAGAACTTTCAAAAGCACTTATATCCAAAAGACTACGTGCTAATTTTGTTCAAATTTACATATCCAGAAGAAGTTAACACCAGTATCAATGTGATTGGGTCCATAGGTAAGTGCAAATTTTGTATACTTGATTCATTATATATTACATTTTATGAAACTAGGTTAGATCACCTGAGTGATGTAAACAATAACAATATGTTCTCAACAGATTTCTAATGCAACAGCACGAACTTAAGCATGGGCGCAAAAGCACGCAAAATTAACTAATCACGATTACGATTTTTTAAAGTTAAACTGAAGAAATATAATCTTAGTTTACAAATGTAGAAATGCACAGTTAGTGGGCAATCCTTGCTTTAGGCAACATAAATAAGCCGGTCTGGTTAGATTTATGATTTAGGAAGAATAGATGAAAACTGGATTTAAAGTGAAAATTTAATGCTGCTCAATTATACATGTCATATGATGTAGCGCGTTTTTCTTTACGGACAAAAATGAAAACCCGTCATTAATGTGGATAAATAACATTATATATCAATATACGTGTGCAACATGCGTAGGCTGATCTACTAGACGGTTAACAACAAATGCGAGCGACCACTTATATTAAAAAAACATGCGTTAATTCGAATAATGAATAAACACCAGAATCAGATTTAGCAATAATTGATTGCGCGGGTCGTGGTAACAATTCTTTAAATCAAGTTTACCAGCTTGAAGTGTACACCAATCCCATTGTATTTAACCAGTCGTCGGACAACATAACAAGACTAACGCTAGTGGCAGGCACTGACGCATTGCAGACTTCCATGATCATCATCGGAGTACGACGGCAAACATAGTAGTGAGTATTAAACCTCAAGGCAAATAAAAGGAAAGCAAAATTAGATATGCGGCTCTCACCTCAGCTGCGTGCGACTGGCGGTAGGTTTGCTATGTTGTTCGACGACTGGTTAAATTCAATGGGATTGGTGCTTACTTCAAGCTCGGAAACATGATTTAAAGAATTGTTACCACCATCCAGAATCAGATGTTGCTTTTATGAACATTTCTGAATGTAAAAAAGTTAGTAAGATATGAAGTGCTGTGTTTTAACGAATTGCAGCTTGACATATGATTGTCAATAATACGTTTAATGTAGAAGAGTTCTCACTGAGGACGAAGCCGGTCTACTAGATGAATTCACTGTTCATTCTCTCTTTCTCCCGCCATATTAGTTCTCTTCATAACTGAAAGACGTATACAATTTACATGCGCTTGTAATTCTGCAATACATTAAGCTTACCTTATTTCTAAGTGCACTACGTGTATGTCTCCTCGATGCATCGGTTTTAAATGGATACGTCAATCTGAAGGTACCAACACGACGTGTGTTGTTCACTAAAATGTTGAATTTCAAAGTATTGCCTACTAACCAACGATGTTTTGATACTTATTTTCGAGTACCATCACTATGCATGTTATAACAAACTTCGATGAAATTCAACATAATGCAGAAACATAAGTATAAATCGTATGCCTTCATTTGTCAATTGTGGAAAATATTCATGTAATGATAGCATTGCACAACAGGGATTATTTGAAGAGCTAAAATTGTCTATTTGAATTCGATTTTCAAAATTATGATAAAAGCGTTAATTTGTTGATACTTGACGAAAAAAGGAGAAAACATATTCCATATTCCAATTTTGACTGTGTGCAAAATTAAACTTTCTCTAGTTGGTTCCAGGGACAAAAAAATTGATGTCAACGTCCAACATCATCGAATGCTGAAATGGTCCCTGTAAACGATTATATTTAGACAGATGTAACATAAAATATGCCTAAACATTTTTTCGCATACAATACGTGTTTTTAATTCACATCTATAGATTTACACATAATAAATATGATAGATGTAGTGATTGGTTTTAAAAGACAAGGCAAGGCAGAGTGCAATCTCTCTGCGATGGAGTTCAATACATGCATTACTTTATACTCTTGGTGAATATAAGGTTTCTTATCAAATTCGCAGCAAGATTTAAACCGATTTCAAACGTATCCTTATATAGAAGATGTTATGAGCAACCATTAAGGAGAAGAACTATGTGTACACCACGAAACTTACCATATTTATGTTCGGCATAACTTTTCAGTGATTACCAGTAAAACGATGGTTTCATACGTAAATAATCTTCGTAGCTGGGTTATTTTGTTTTCTCTATAGAAAATGAGTGAAACCCATGTAAGAAGCACGTTGGATCGCTAGTTCGCAGGTAATATTTAGAATAACAAGATATATTCGGGAAAAAATGGATGAATGCTCGCCAAGTAACGAAAAATAGAAAAAACACTTAGTTATTCAAGCACACGCTTATACATTCACTATTACATCCAACTAGTGAAAAATTAATTAACACATATCTTTTTTTATTCAATCGCAAAGAGAGAAGTCCAATAAAACAGCTTAGGAAAATATCCATTATATTTGTGTACGCATTTTTAGAAATTTACATTAAGAAATTTTCTAAAATAATAATGATGCAGTTGGTGATAAGAATTATCGAACCCAGTGCATTATAGTTGAAATAAGCATCAATCATATATTTTTCCCACCAGAAAATAGCTGTCGTTCGCGTGACCATGCAATAAGAATGAAAGATTATATCACTGAAAGTTATGTTTAACATTTGAAATGAACAAATGTTTTTTATAGAATAAAAAAGATGTAACCATACTTAGATGTTTTTTTTTAAATGATTGGGGTCTGACTTTTTTGGTTAAAGATTATGTAATAATTATCACTATTTAATTAATGGCATTAATTATATAAACATGGTAGTATCATTCTACTCCTCAACTTCTTTTTAAATATATTATAATACTTGTTTGTAAATTTTCATGGTTCATATGTTTCTTCGAGATATGAATTCTGCGGCTACTTGATCACTTCTTTTATTATAATTGAACAATTTAAACTAATAATTCAGTATTGGCGGTTAGGGCACAAATTATATTCAATATCGTTGTGGTATTATTGCATTTTATTATGTAATTGAAATTCGTTATGCAATTTAAGTTGATTTATTCAAAAAAAATTTGTTCTAATTCATACTCCAGTTCTTATTATATGGAGAAATAAATAACCATTATTTAGACTCAATAAACTACTAAAGTACCACCCGAAATGTGTATTTCTTCTAATTTTATAGATATTCATTAACAACCACTTTAATGCATATTGTATGATAAAGATGCAAGCACTAATTTATTGTATTTTACTAGTTTAATTCTACTCTATTTTGAATAATTTGTACCAATTAATTACATTTTTCCATGTTTCATCCTATTTGCTACTGAATCCGAACATTGCAAGGATTTTCCGTTTTATAACAACGTATGCTCTTTAGTCAGTTTTTGATTCAAGATAACTGTCGATGAAGTAATTTTTATAATTACATTTTCAACTATCTATTCGCGATCTCTTAATATAAAGTAAACACTATGTTACCATTGCGTAGAGAAGTTGATTGACTTTATGCGAATATCTTCAGCCGCGGTAACGTTTAATTCAACTACTGATGAGAGCTCAATATAGACGAGGTCAGTTTAGTAGATCTGCTGCATTTGCAACCTCATGCAATGTTAACTTTATGTTATCAATATCAATAACTCTTTAATTCAAAATATATTTAAAATAAAAGCTGTAAAGAGGACCAATTTCACAATCTTAGAGGAAGATAAAATATTACCAAAAGAAAATTATAATTATTCAGAAAACATGCTGTTATATTCAAAGCCTTATACTCTAGACCCAATTAACATATGTTTTCATATGTTACGGCAATCCTAACATCATTAAAATAATCATATAATGCCTGTTCTAGGCATGTGATAAACAATAACAAAGAAATGTTTTGTAATTGACGATTTATTAATATAACACTTTGTCAAATGTTGTCACTTTTAGGAAATATCGTTGCATGAACAAGAGGAATTTCAGGTGCAATGGCAATGACGAACAATGGTAGACGAGGTTAATGTTATCACATACTCAGCAAGTTAATCCTAACCTTGTGCTCAGCTACCATGAAAACGTTCTCATCTATGCCAGTTATGTTAGGCCTAAAATGTTCTCGAACTCGCCTCTTCAAAAATCGGCTAGTTCGGCTTACATGGTGTGCTGTGCTTAGATAGTATTTGTATGAAAAAACATGCTAGACTGTTCGACTGCTGGCAGCATATGCTTTACATTTAATTACATCCGAAATAATGTGCATTACCAGGCGTTCATCAAAGAACACAGAAAAATAGTATGCACAACAGAAGATGTTGTACACAACATTGCTAATCCTCAGCTTAAGTGTCAAACTAATTCTTTAAATAAAGTGTACAAACTTCATATGAACACCGCAGCGCAGAAAAGCCATAATCATTCAGACGTATCGACACGCTTCTATCTTAAATGTTAATCGTCAGACCACTATGGTAGACTGCCTAACGCGGATTGAACTGGTTTTCATGTATAAGTTATGGAAAATCAGATATACGGCTCTTAGATCTAGTAGTCTCACATGCATTGTACATTACTGGAAATGTGCACACAATCGATGATTGTCTATACAACAAAAGACGTTTTTACATCTTATTATTATAATTAAACGAACATTGGTTGCGCGGGTGGTGATAACAATTATAATAATCAAGGTTGCGGTCTTGATATAAACACCTGACCCATTAATTACTTACATATGTCAGTATAAACTAAGAAATGTATAGTGTAGAAAAGGCAATTCATCCAGTAGACCGGTTTCGTCCTTATTGGGAACTCATCAAGTACTGGCCAGAATTTGCCGCGGACAGGATACGAACATCGTTTGAATATAAGCTGGTGATATTTTGTGCTTGTTTTTTGTGTGTTCGTGCCTCAACAAGTGCGTTTTCCGTTTCCTGTTTTTCGTTATATTATTTGTGCTTAATCTAACTTTATTTCAAATGCTTTCCAACTTATTTGGCTTTATAAAGTACCAGATATTAGAGTCGAGTTAAGTTCTGAAAAAAAGAAAGAAAATAGCTGTTCTTAGCTGTGTTTTCTATACCCGCTTCATAATTAAGTGACACTTCCATACATGATTTATTTCTCAACTCAAATTACAAACATGGTAAAAGTGGCTGAAATAAAATTTGTAAATGCAAAGTAAATTGACTATTTTCTTGGTATCTATACAATTGCATTAATTGGTATAATTTATCCATCATTGTCAAATAATTATGTTATATATGATTTTTAATACAGCTATATTGCATATACATGACATGGGTTATATGAGACGGATTTTTTCATTCTACTGTTTTATTTAGATATATAAATAAGCGGCTTTCGACTGGATCGTTTGCATATGTAAGAACAATTATCAAAACTGATGTCAAAATATTTTCCGTAAAAACATTTGTGCGACTAATATTTATATTTGGCCACATGCTCATATGGTTTGACAAAGGTAATAATGATAAGCAGAACAGCTCGCAAACATTTTTCCTGCTTTAACATAAACATTGCCAAACACACGCATAGGTCTGAACAAACATACCAGTGGTCACAGGTTATGCTGTTTTTGCATATCATTCGTTAAATACTGTTTGTTGCGGAGAGCTAATATATATGCAAGTATGTATTAGGTGTTACGCACCTAGTAACAAATTAGTTCAATTATGACCAGAAGGATAAACTAAACACAACATGAACGAAAAGTATAATCTCGTGCACATTTGTTTCGTGCTTACCGGTGACTCATCAGTAGGAACCAGTATTACGCCCTTTACCCACTATAAATTTAGGTAAGAATTGTGGGAAAATAGGACGGTACCGTCCTATTTATGTCCTCGGTTTATCTTTCTGGACATAACTGGATTAATTTGTTACTAGGTGCGCAACACCTAATACATGTTCATGCAGCAGTGGAACTTGGAGTCAACATTTTGTGTAAAACGCAATTATTTTTCCTTTAAAGCTTAAAACGCACGCCGAAATTAATCTGAATATAGCCATTAAACTGATATTTAGTAAAACTTTAGATTCAGTTTACAAAACTTAATTCGCTTTCATAGTATAAAATCGAGATTTTTGTAATCCACGCAGGCAAACAATAATTTTCTCGTGCATTGGCACAAACATGAGGCTTTCAGAGTCCCATTTAAAACTATGCTTTGCTACGTTTATTCTTTTTTTTCACCAATTTGGTCGCACCAATATAATTTTGTGTAATTATGTAATGTGGACTGATTTTCTATCAAAAGAATCACATACTTTGGTTCATACCTCCAGTAAAACAAGTTGAAAAGATGAAGCGCAAGCGATACAGTGTAATTTTAACTGTATTCTTAATTCATATCAGGTAATAAATGTTTCGGGTATCTGAAGAAAGACTATGCTAAAAATATTTGCATTAATTGTGATATAATAAATATAAGTCTAATAGCTTGTACCACTTACCAATCCGATAACAAATTGATGGATACGCATGCTAGAACCAAGTAGGTGCGTTAATGATTGGATTAATTTACCATCTTCTATCAGGTGCATAAGTCAGCAAATCTGGATTTAGTGAAGATTATCCGCATTTGATGAGTAAGGAATTTGTTTTCAGCTTTTTTCAAAATGTTGCTGATTTTAATTGTTAAATTGTGACTTTAGCCTCTGCAAATGTGTTAGTTAATTATTAACAAATGTTGTTAGCTTGTATTAACATTTAAAACGTTATTGACTTCAACATTAAACTGATAAACTTACGAGCTCATTTTTGTGTATCCCACACCACCAGGCCAGGCCCTTGTGTATTGAGGGTCTGCATACAAACTGACAGGTTTTGAACCCGATGAAAAATAATTTCCACTTGGTGACATTATTACATAAAGGAGTGCTTCATGCGCCGGTTCAACACCCAATGTTGGCTACACGTTACGTAAAATTAATAAAACCTACCTCGGTGCCGATTAAAGTTGGTCGTAAATACAATGATTTTCCAAACCCCTCTGGTACCCAATCAAGGTCTATTTTAATTAGTTCATCTATGCATTGTATTAGTTCTTCATTGTCAAAAGTCTACTTAATAAAAATTTTTAAAATTAAATATTAATTAACGCAAAAAGTAACAATTTTCGAATGACAGAACATAGATAAGTAACCAAGTGTGATTTAATCTACAGTAGGATACAGTGTTTAATTTTAAGGCCTCAAATACTATTTATAGTCGCATAATTAGCCATTTATTCACAACCTCATGAGTCTGCGCTTATTTTTATGCCATATTTAATAACATATTTCTTCTATTGATTATAGAAAAAATAGGCAAGTACAATAAATCATATGCTTCGCTGCTAAAATTAATTTAAAGTCTCAAATCGCACATAAGTATTGCAAATCAGGTAGTCAGCCAGTAAAACCAAACTGAAGCCCGCTATGACCCGTTTGATTCATAGTTCTGCAAAAAAAAGAACCAGTGGTCAAATTCACGTCTATGGTGTTTTTCTGATGGTCAATGTGTGCACCCACTTGGAAATACTACAGAAATGCTACTAAAGTAAGCATTGCATTGCTGACTATATCATCAAAAAGTTATTAGGAATCACAAATTAAGTGTTTTAACATATGCATGAACTTATTATTATTTAATATTGCCATAAAAATAATAATCATATTTTTCATTGAACAAAAGTATTCTGTTGTTAAAAATTAATTTTATTTTTTCACATTTATATGAGAATTATTTATTTGTACTGTTCTAGGCTTGGAAAATACAACATAATTTTAGAAATTTACTAACTAAGCGAATGATATAGCAGATCACGATTATGGTGTTAGCCAAACTGAAAGTTGTGTCATTTTATTTCTGCTTGCAACAAGGCTTACGGGATTCTAGGCAAGACGAGTACATGCCGATCAGATTGCGGTCAATGTACTTCTCATTTAGAACAAGAATTCATATGGTAAACCCTTGAAACTCATTCAGTTTTAGGTGTTGGATAGTTGTACGCTAAACAATAAAAAGGAAAATCAAAACGACTTATGATAGTTGTAAAAGATGAATCCTCGTTCTACTAGTAAAACCTCTTGACCGTGATCCGCCAATAATGTAATTGAATATGTAACAGTTTGGTACTGACTTTTGCGGAGAAATCATGTATACGCAATTGTGTATTAGGTGTTGCACACCTAGTAACAAATTAGTTCAAATATGATCAGAACGATAAGCCAAAGACAGCATTAACAGAATGCATAATCTCGTGCACATTCGTTTCGGACTTACTGGCGACTCATCAGTATTACGCCCTTTACCAACTATATACTTGGGTGAGGAATTTGCGACAATTGGACGGTACGAATGTGTAAACCTGCAGTAGTGAAGCTAACTTCATATAAAGTCTTCGACAAGGCGACTTAAAAGCCAATTCAATACATATAATACATACATATATATATATATATATATATATATATATACTAAGTCTTTAAGGAATACTAACACTATTGCTATTGTGTCAGTAACCGATACAAATATTATAGTATCGAAAATGTACATTATACTAACACTATGGTTGCCGCGTCGGTAAATGGTACCAACACAATGGATTTTGATTGTATACTAAAGTTAAAAATAATTAAAAATTATAAGTACTTCTGAAAATCAGCTCCTCCAGCAAATCCTTACATTGAATGTTTGTGTGTTTATTCATTAACCGGAACAACTGGTATTTTAATTGTTTCAAATAGGTCACTCTTTAAAATTTCATGTTGACCAAACTTGATTTTTTAAAGAAAAGAAAACTAATTAATAGACAGTAATTTATACTTTAAATGGAGTTTATATTGCTCTTATTTGGACTTAATAATTAATAAAAATTAATTTAAACAAGAAACCTAGCTATTTAAATTAATATGACTTTTTTTTGCTTCGAATTCATTTATTTCTAAATAGTGATTTAACAAGAAAGTTTAAATAGAAAAATTAAGTCTGGCAGTTTCAAAGAGGAAACAATTGTAGTTTATTCATATGGTGCAAACAAGACTTAACATTTTATTAAAAAATCCGACATTTCAATATTACGGAGGCTTGACAAAAATACTAACCCAGTTATATGTTCTGGTTAATGTAACTTCTAAAAATCTGACATATTTTAAAAGCAAAAAGTGATTTAAAATAACATGATCGCCGTTGAATATACTTAAATCAAAGACTGCGGTATAATAAGCACTAAATACATAAATACTTTAAGATCCAAATTTTTATGATCTAAGTAAATTCTCACAGAATTCAAAGTATTATAGTTTCAATTAAAATACTCGAGGCAATTAAAATGTCTGTTCTTATCAAAATGTCACCTCGCCTATCAGAGGATATCAAATAATCTTAAGAAAGGTTAATGTACTAATAGCGGATTTATGTGGATTGCCTCGAGAATGTTCCAAATATCATGCTTATAAAACCTGAAACCCACTTAAATTTATTAACAATGGAATTACCAAATGAAACATCGGAAAACCATAATCACACGCAAGTTACTTAGTTCTATAATTGCGTATAAATACCTAGCGAATTAAAAATATTCATTCTTAATCGCCCAATGAAACAGTTTCTATAATTATTAGTAGTAGAAGTAGTAGTAGTAATAGTCGAAATAGAATTAGAAGTATTATGTTGTGTATTAATATTATTATTATTATGTGGTAATATTATTAGTAGTCAGTTCAATACTACTACTACTACTACTACTACTAGTAGTAGTAGTAGTAGTAGTAGTAGTAACTGTAATAATATTAGCCCCAGCATCATCATAGGCTTTAGCATTAGTACTAATATTTGAAGTATTAGTATTTTTTTATTATTAGCAGTATTAATAATATTAATTGTAGTAATAGTAGTATTACTAGTAATAATATTAGCACTAGCACCATCATAAGATTTAGTAGTAGTAGTATTAGTAATAGTAATAGTAGTTGTAGTATAAGTAGTGGTAGTATTAGTAATATTATCACCATCATCATCTTAAGCTTTAATAGTAGTACTAGTTATAGTCGTAATAGTAGTAAATGCATCAATAGTATTAGTATAAGTAGTAGTAGTAGTAGTAGTAGCGGTAGTAGTAGTAGTATGCTACCATATTAATATTAAAGCTGAATGTGTAGACAACTGTTTCATTACAGTTGTTAATTTCATTCAGTTTGACAATAAGAGAGAGCATTAATATAAACCTAAGTAATAGTAATTGTATTTAGTACCGCAGACAATACTCGCCTAAGTAGGTTTTGGCAGCATGATTTCATAATAATATAAGTCAAAATTTTGGCCATTTACGTAAAATGAAATCAAATGATGGGCCTGAATTCATTCTGGTGATTATTGTGTTTCTGATCTTTTATGTCAATGCCTATTAACCTTTTCTGGCTAGATCGCATTCTTCCACATCAAGTGGCATCAGTATTCTATCTAACAACTTGATTTTCTAGCACAGAACAATGAATAAATATAAATGTTGTGTTACTAAAATAAGTTTCTATTTCATGTTCATGATTACCGCGAGATGCGCAATAAAAATCTCTCATATGTGATCTCAACATCCTGTTTTGAGGAGTGATCGACAGTCCATCTTCATTTTCTCTTCATTACAATTATAGTACTACCAGAAAAAAATAAGACTTAGGAAGACTGGCTATCCTATTTAATCTTTTGCAATAAACATCGAGAACAAATCAAAAGCCGAAAAGCTCTGCCCATAAATAGAACGTAGTTACGTTTTTATCATCTTCGTCACAATACAATCGTCACAGGTAACACTTTTTTAATAACAGTGAGATCATCGAGGCATCTGCTATTGTTACATCTTCATCTCAAAAGAAGCGCAAATGCATTATCACCCTTAGCATGCATTATTTCTTTGTAACATTAGGCAGTAAACTGAAATTAAATATGGCTGCTTTGGGTAGACAGTCGACTAGCACCTAGTTTACATTTTTTGTAACTTGCGCCACATCTCGAACAACTTTATGATGTAAAGTATCAACCAGTTTTCTTGGATGATCTCTAATCAAAACGCTTGTTGCTGCACACTACTATTCGATTACCTCGTCAATTTCAGATATAAATATAGCCATACCGACTAATAGTCAAACTGCGAGTTCTTCGAGGACCAATTTTTAAATATTGCCAGCAATTCCAAGTGAATTAATCCGAAAGATTTCCAACAACCATCTGATCAGAAGTAGTTTAGCTACCTTCAATTTAACCTATAATTTCGCCAGCAGTTCAATTATGCAAGCTGACTGTAAGGAATCTCATTTTGTACGGCATGGAAAATTCGATTAACTCCTGATTTAAGTCGCACGTTTTCTCTTATCATTAATCCGTTCTGCCAACCCTGTGACACCTACTTCTTTTACGCTTAAAACTATACATTCTTTGGTCATTTCTCTTTTTCCCCTTCGTCAATATCTCTGGCTATTTAAAACGTAAAATTCAAATAAAATGGTTGATTAGTTTATTGCTTCAATCCACATGGTTTGGCGCTTTCGAAAAGGGTATCCTTTGCTTCATTTGTCTAGCAAACCGTCGTAAAGACCATCCCCTCCTCAACGTGGTACGACGGTGTCAACCATGTTTCGATGATCGATCGTACATGGGCTAACGGGGCTATGGCGGTGGTGTCACCAGGGCGTGGTGGATTTCCGACCGGCAATCGGATCTCCTATAAAAAGACCACATGAGCCCGACGACGGCACCATGACTCGGCGTGTGTTCCCCGCCACAAAAGGGGACAACAGCCACAGGATTACATGGACTCCTGGACAGTACCCCGTACTTCCGAATGGCGAATGAGCTCTCAACAGCCACCGGCAACCATATTATTTACTGCTGCCTTGCAGACTGCGCTTGGATGTGCAAAGGCTAGAGGTGCGTCCTCGATCAAAAAGCCGAGTGGTGAGGGGACACCACTTGTACCAAATTCCCAAGAAACTCCATGAAAATGTCACAATCTATGAATACCGTTCATGCTACGGCGTCCCCGGCAAGCGACGCGCCCTGTGCTCCTCCAGAGGCCAGGGTGTCAAATGAAAAGCTATCTGGTTTTATCAGCGCGAAAACACCTATTTATTTCTGGTGTTGGAATGTTCGAACATTGC
>JAQBSW010010850.1:0-22412 GCA_029291075.1 Eudiplozoon nipponicum | reverse complement strand
TGGTGTCTGTTCAGTAATGACAGATTGGGCATGGTTAGTTGGAACTTTGGGTCTAAATGGATGCCATATGAGCTCCACCTAAAGGAAAAATTGACTAACCAAGTTACATTAGTTAGTATATAACTGAAAATTGTGTGTAGTGTAGTGTGTGGCAGGATAGCTCAGTGGTTAGAGCACCAGATTCCGAAGCAGACGTGCCCAGGTTCGTATCCTGTCCGCGGCAAATTCTGGCCAGTACTTGATGAGTTCCCAATAAGGACGAAACCGGTCTACTGGATGAATTGCCTTTTCTACACTATACAATTCTTAGTTTATACTGACATATGTAAGTAATTAATGGGTCAGGTGTTTATATCAAGACCGCAACCTTGATTATAATAATATAGATCTTATTTTAATCTTCTCTCTAATCAGTTCAAATTTACGTTTGTTTAGTTTATTAATCGATATTCTTATTAACTGTAAACAAAGCTCATGCTTAACAGTATGTCCTTCTTTATCTAACACAAATGAAAGTTTAAACCTAAAGCTTTTCGGTATAGCATTAAATTTTGAACATTTATTAGGAAACGAGGTATTTTCCACTTGCCTAACAATCTGCATCTACTTCCTTTTGTACTGATTCATAAGTGTGACGACTGTGACATAGTATTTTATGAAATTTGATTGCGGAGTGCCAGCTTCATATTTTCCAATGTCGCGTTTTGCGTACGCGGTTTATAGCTTTGCAAAAACAGTTTCAAAAAGATCCGATTGATCACAATTTCCATTTCCTTTTTGTCTGGAAAATTGGCATCGAAACATCGCCAGTAAACAAAGATGTGATAGAACCGCATTTCCATTGGGACAATTACAAAACCATCCCGATCGAAGACAGAAAGGAAATGGAAATTGTGATCAATCGGATCTTTAGTGCAACTGTTTTGCAAAACTAGAAACTGCGTACACAAAACTCGACATTGGAAAATATGAATCTGGCACTCCGCAATCAAACTTCAATTTCAATATTAATTGGTTTGATATATTATTTCTGTTTATATATATATATATATGTATATATATGTATATATATATATATATATATATATATATATATATATATATATATATATATATATATATATATATATATATATATATATATTCATTCCTTATGGTTATATGGCAGTGAAACATTAGTCACTTTTGACTTTTTTTGTATGGCTGGACATGATGATGATGATGCAGCCTGGACTCTAATCCTGTTGGTACATTTCCGGCGCAACCATGGGCTAGTTTGGAGTTGAATTCACAGGCTATCAAACGATGTTCGAACGCTATTTACGGCCCATAGCCAAATCTGGTAGTTTTTAAAGGAAATAATTTGTGGCTTGTTTCCTTTCAATCCTGTACTACCGATAAACACCAATAATTAATTTCGCAGTATGACAGTAATCGGGGTTCGCAATAAGTAGGACTCCTTTTCCATGTTATTACTGACATAGTTTATGTTGCCGTCGCTATCACTACTGGCCGGGGCTCGCTTTTCGTCTTGACCAAAAGTTTTTTTGTTTAAAGCCTTTTTTTTATATTTGAAACCATGGGGTGAAATTTGATACATATAGTCTATTGGTGTTGTTCAAAGCTATTAGTCCTCTGTGAAAATGTACTTTACATGATAACCCTGGATTGGTTGCTCCTGAAAACAGTCAGGAAGTTCCACTTTGTTAGGCATAGCTAACTAAATCCAGCTGTAATAGTCATTATTGATCCATATTATTATATTCCACTTATCAGTGTTTCCTTTTTATAAATTTCGCCGTTTTTAACAATGACTAAAATAATTATTTTTTTCGATCCAGTCGAAGAAGGTTCTATCTGCACGACTTGCAACAAACAGTTTCGAAATCTCTATCATTTGCGTCAACACTTGCGGTCCGTTCATATTGGTGAGTAAAATCAATTTCGAGCGTATAAATGTTGTATTACTGACTTGAAGTATATATTTTATTTTTTCAATTTTCACCATAGTTTAAAATCTAAGAAAAAAACAACGTACTCCATGGAATAACATTTATTAATAAATTTTATTTCTACCAGTATCTACAGCCATTGTTCTGGATTCGTTAGTTGGTTGGGATTGGATGAACGAATATACTAACGAACCCAGAACAGTGGCTGTAGATGCTGGTAGAAATAAGATTTATAATAAATGTTATTCCATGGAGTACGATTATTTATGTATCTTATATATATATATATATATATATATATATATATATATATATATATATATATATATATAGTCCAGTAATTGAGAATTTCTTCAATATGCGCATTAATGTATCAAATATGAATGAACTGTAACGAAATAAACTATGCTTAGATTTAATATTACCGATAGTAAGATGGCTAGCGGTTTAAGCTTGTTATTTATAATTTTTGTTGAGATATATTTTCCATTTATTAATGTCGGGAGCAATTGTGCGATTTCTAATTTTAGAAATACGTTTATTATCAGTATTTTGTAAAGTTTATCTACGATATTTTGTGCTCTAATATTTATCTGTAGTTAGTGGAAGCCTTTTAAAATGAGTCACTAGGACAGACGTGTGTCCACTGATACAGTTGAACATGTAAAATCTCGACTTCGAGGAAAGCTGCGAGAAAACGACTGTCTGCGCTACTTCTTTCTGGTGCGATTTTTTTGCCATCGGACCACGCTAGACTTCATTCGAATATTTCTAGTCATCAACACTTTCAGTTAAGATGCCTTTGTCATTCGGCCATCTAATCTTTTGTATCTGTAGAGCTCCAAGCTGAAGGTTGGGGCTTCGTTTTGCATATTTTGAATAAGGCGGGTGTGGTATGAAAAAAATGCTATTAATGAATAAATTTTCAATATGTAATTTCCACCTTATGTGTACTAGCTGTTAGTGCAGATAATTTTCTCTTGCTGCCGTTAACTACAGTAATGCTCTTTTCAGTTCCGCTGATGGATACAACCATAGATCGTGCATATATGTGCGATAGTCATCTATTAATTCTACAGTTCTTGACTTGAATCTTCACCAGCAGATTTCGCGGATCATTGGAGATGTATAGTATAACATTCGTAACCTATTTAGTAGACGACCGTTATAATCATTTCTCTGTGAGTACGTATATATTAATGTATATATGTGTGTATGTTTGTATGTACGTATACATTTATGTATGTATGAATTTATGCATGCGTATATATATATATATATATATATATATATATATATATATATATATATATATATATATAATACATATGGATATATGCACATATATATGTATGCATGAATGCGTATGGGCTTTTTAATGCTGACTGACTTCTGATTCATTGTCTTTAAAGTTTAGCATAAGCGTGCATTTGTAAATGCCCCCTAGAATATTTTTATCTATTTATTTCATCAAATGAAACTCTGACGTAACTTATTTTGGACTTTTTCCTACAGCTCGTAAAGGCGAAACTTGCGGCAAATGCGGTAAGGTATTCAGCAATGCACTCCGTCTAAAACAGCATGTCCACTCTGTACATGATCGTAAGCCATCTTCATAATTATTGGCCTATATTATATTGCTTACTTGCATTACTTTTTGGATTTTATAGTAAATTTGTTCTTCAGCTAATATTCTAAAATACATCCATTTTGACATTCATATTAGCCTGTTAGCTCTCTTGACGACTAACTTCCGTAGACAAAAATTTGATTGTTTAGTTGTGCACAATAAGTGGGTTTTGGTGCAGCTCCATGGAAGCATGTTTTGCAGTACACACTTTTGGTACTACTATTAAAATACAGCATTTCATATGTTTAATGAGCTGATGCTTTACAGTTGCACAACAATGTAATTGATGGTTCTGTTTGTTCTTGAAATGATCACTAGGTCGTCATTCCCAGTGGGGGGTTGAGACTGTTAGTCTGGTCTTTCTTCATTAGAATCCTAGTATGAGAAATTATAATAGCACTGAAGCACGGGAAATGCGTCATATATGCACACGAACCATCATACCAACGATAAAGTCCAGTCTCCAGTGGTCGAGACTAATGATTATCAATCATTTTAGTAATTCTGGTGAACTGTATATACTGCTTTACTAATATTTTGCTTAATTTTGAATGACATCTTCTGGGCGTTGTTGTTCATTATCTTTGCAATACAAAATAATACAAAATGAACGCATTTGTTAAGTAAAGCTTGATCACATTATTCTGTTTTTAATGTCGTTTTTAATTGTTTATATTAATGATTAAATTTATTTTCATTAGAGGACTATCAATTCACGAAGAATCCCTTTCTGTCACAAACATACAAATAGTTATACATCATATATATATATATATATATATATATATATATATACATATATATATATACTTATGTTAGTATAAATTGTAAAATACATTAAATATAAATTGCTATTTATCAAATAGGCACGGTTTTGTCCTTATTAGGCACCCACCATATACTCGTCAGTATTGCCACGACCAAGGCTCAAACCTGGATGCCTTTACTTCAGTGTCTTGCACTAGTTTTCCGCGTCATCCATGGCTCGCACTACGCTCAATTTTTCATTATGAACAAATGTATGTTTTAGTTAGTCTCACCTTCATGTGGATTAAATTCTGTGTTTCTAACCTCGGATATTCATTCTCCATAATTGATAAAGGATTACTTTCGGAGATCATGACTAATGTAGGTACCCAGAAAATTATCTCTCAGTTTTTCAGTTCACCTATCAGAACGACAAATTTTATCGACTATTAGATTATTTTGACAATTATTTTTGCTTCGCTAACTTTAAATTTTTCGGACTTCTTGCGATAATTAGTTGGAAAAATCTCGACTGTTATCTGATGCGGTCGATCTTTCTCTCTTCAGCCTTTCTAGTCGGCGTCTAACTGCTTTACATGTTTTGGTGTAAGCCGTAATGGCAGGAATTTTGGGCCTAGTTTCGAGAATCCCTACAGAATTTTGTGTGACGCAATGACTTATTCTACTGGAAGTTACATTGCCACATACACTAATAACTGCATTGTGCATAACATCTTATTTTAGGTTTGTATTACGTGTTGTGAACCTAGTAACAAATTAGTTCAGTTGTGACCAGAAGGATAAACCAAAGACAGCATGAACGGAAAGTATAATCTCATGCACATTCGTTTCGTGCTTACTGGCGACTCATCAGTGGGAGCCGGTATTACGCCCTTTAACCACTATATATTTGGGTGAGGAATGTGGGATAATTGGACGCCAAAATCTCCTAGTCGAATGTGTAAACCTGCAATAGTGCAGCTAACATCATATAGTCTACAAAAGTGCGACTTCAACGCTAACTCACACTATATAATATATATACCGAGTCTGTAAAGGATACTAGCACTATGGCTATTGTGTCAGTAACCGATACCAACATTATTGTACCAAAAGGTACATGGTACTAACACTATGGTTTCCGAGTCGGAACATGGTACCAATATGATTGATATCAATTTATGTTATAGTTCACCGAAATTGAGAATTACAACAATTTCTGAACACCTGTTACTCCAGTAAATCAATAAACTCTGGCCTTGATCGATATCAGTTATCACATTTCGCGGTAAGCATGACATCATTAAATACAATATATTACAGTTAAATACTGTTTGTTGCGGAGAGCTAATATATATGCAAGCATGTATTAGGTGTTGCGAACCTAGTTACAAATTAGTTCACCTTTAACCAGAAAGGTAAACCAAAGACAGTATGAACGGAAAGTATATTCTCATGCACATTCGTTTCATGATTACTGGCGACTCATCAGTAGGAGCCGGTATTACGTCTTTTAACCAATACATATTTAGATGAGGAATGTGGGACGGTACAATCTCCTAGACGAATGTGTAAAGCTATAGTAGTGAAGCTAACATATAAAGTCTCAAAATGCGACCTCCACGCTAGCTCACTCTATATAATATATATACCGAGTCTGTAAAGGATACTCACACTATGGCAATTGTGTCAGTAACCGATACCAACAATTTAGTACCGAAGAAGTACATGGAACTAACACTATCGTTGCCGAGTCAGTACATAGTACCAACATGATTGAAATCAATCTATGCTATAGTTCACCGAAATTGAGAATTACAACTATTTCTGAACACCTGCTACTCCAGTTAATCCATACACTCTGGCCCTGATCGATATCAGTCATCACATTTCGCGGCAAGCATGACATCATTGAATTCAATATATAACAGTTAAATACTGTTTGTTGCGGAGAACTAATAAATATGCAAGTATGTATTAGGTGTTGCGAACCTAGTAACAAATATGAACGTTCATGCTGCCTTTGGTTTATCCTTCTGGTCACAACTGAACTAATTTGTTACTAGGTTCGCAAAACCTAATACATACTTGCATATATATTAGTTCTTCGCAACAAACAGTATTTAACTGTAACATTACAGCTCACCTGCCTCAGAGCCAGGTTACATCGCTTCACGCCTGTCCGAGCCTCAGTCTCCAGCATCATCAGCCCAAACGAATGTCATCAATGAGCGCCTCATCAGCCTGCTTGAGATCCTTACCGTCAGGCCAGATTCGGCCTCGATCAATGCCGTCGACTACAGATGCGATCAGAGCAGGGTGACCAGCGTCGACCACCGTCGTAAAACAGTACCAATAGGTGGATATCCAGAGGCCAAGCCACAGTTCCAGAGCTTCCGGCGGAGTGGTGTCCGAATCATCGCAGCTATGGCCACTCCACGCGCTATTACCTCAGAAATGGCTGCCGATTCCCGCACACAGACGCGACGTTCAGATGGACGCGGTCGCCTTCGACAACTCAGGATGATTCGCCCATAGAGGGTTTGGAAAACTTCCGGGGTCAGACTGCTCCGCGGCAGTTGAGTCTGAAAACCCCAAAATTGATGACTGCCCGACGTTTTCTGGCTCGAAGCACGTTGTTTTTGCGGTAGAGCGCAATCGAATAATTTTCCTTACAGCGACTGCTCTAGTCAAGTCATGCTCCTTCGTATACTGCACTCAGATTCACCGGAGGAGACACACACGAATATCCTTATATGCCTTTTTGTCTCAATAACGCATCTCAAACATTCCAACGCGTTATGGACGAAATACTAGATGGTCTAACATTTGTAATTCCCTACTTAGACGACAATTTGGTATTCTCCAACTCAATGTCCGAACATATGCACCATATTGACATTCTACTCACACGTCTAGCAGACTATAGATTCCGGCTCTATGGCAAAAAATGTGTCTTTGCGCAAACATCAATTGAATTCCTCGGTCATCAAATTTCCGAGAAAGGCATGACACCTCTACCAGCTAATGTTTGTGCCATGCAAGATCACAGCCTCCAACAACCGCTCGAGCGTTACGACGGTTATTGGGCAAGATGAACTTCTATTCTCGATTCGTACCGTGCATTGCCAAGATTCTGGCAATTTATCACAAATACATCGTGCAAGAAAACCGTTTTGTCAAGATATCACAATTGATTCAGCTCAACTTGGACGACATGCAGGTTTACGAGGACGCTAAATGGGCTTTATGCAAAGCGACCATGCTACATTCACCTGATTGGTTTCAACCTTCTGAATTGATCACAGACGCATTCGACATTGCCGCAGGCGCAGAACTTCAACAGTCCATCAATGGCGTACAACGACTTATCGCGTTCTTCTCGCAAAAACTACATCATCGCAAGACGCAATATGATACATTAGGTAAAGTGTTACTCGCAATCTTCACTGACAACCTTCCTCTACTCCCAAGGCTCAGAGGAAAGAAAGAGTATTTTTATTCACGACGTGTCAACCCGCAACTTACACGAATGCACAAGTATGAATATGAAGTCACTCACGTCAAAGGGTCAGAAAACGTAGTTGCAGACTCCCTGAGCCGTCCTGCAGAACTCTTTGCCTCCATCCAGTGTCCTTCAACTATAAGTACTCAGGAAATGCAAGCAGCAATTCAAAATGACTCGCTGTTCATCGATATTGACCAATCAGGCGGCAAAGAGGCGATAATGTCACCTTCAGACAGTTTCGCTGACCACCGGCTGACGCTCGACATCTCACCAGCAACAGAGCCAATTGACGCTGTCACGCCGCTGCGAGAGATAGCGGAACCAGATTCAGTGTCAGCAGAGCACAACGTCTGTGTTTACTCGTTACGACAGAGCCATAACGCTATCCGTATGGTTAGCCCACTTCACTGTGTACTAATTTTCATTGTCGGGAAGTGTATGTTACGCGCGGTTCCGCGTTACAACCCACCGATTATCAATTTCATCAGATGCGGTTTTCCTTAGGGTCACATATGGTAACTCTTGTTTTAGACAATCATTCTCTTAACAGTGATTTTAGAAACAAAATCAGTTAGTTTCAAGCAATTTTAATTGAAATTTCTTGAACTGCAATTTTATTTGTAATTAATAGGGATTTGTATAATAATAATAATAATAGACACCAGCGCGTAATACGCCCTTGAAATGCAGTGGATTTTTGTGTCATAACGCTCAAAACCAGGATTTATATTTTTGTTTTTAATCGTTTACCCGTAAACACTAACTGTTTTGCTAAGACATTTTGGATTTATTTATTGTTTAATATGACTGCTTTTGTGCTTAGATATTAACTTGTGTTTACATTATTTTAATTTGTTGTCGTCTAGAGCACGGTCAATTTTGACTAAAATTGAATTATACTTTACTTTGCATCATTATTCATAATACATGTATGATAATTCAACTTAGCCTTCTCAAACCACGATACTGGAAAAGGAATTCCGACGTCAGCTACCAGGCATATGTAAGTATGGCATAGCATCGCTAAATAAACAGCCACCCCGCAAAGCCTCTTACAATAACCACAATACCTCCTACAATATCGTTAAATTCCTTGAAATATTTAACGTCATCTACGCGCATAAAAAATTAGTTTAACATCGATCTTAATGAGTATAATTTTACGTTTGTCCAAATCACGAATGAAAATATTCACAATATTTATGTAAAGGTCTTGCGTAAGAGTCGTAATAGGCACTTAACCAGCAAAGTTAACAAGATTCGTTGTCCACAGCATCGACATGATGCTCAACAGAGTCACAAGATCACCAAGCTCCATCAACATCAGAAGATCTAGCAGAAAAAGAGGCAAAAGTACAATGCGCAACGTCGACGCAGGGTACCAGTATACACAATTCGTTACGTAAGGGTTCAATGACAGCCAAATAACAAGGATTAGGTCTATTACTAGACGCCATTCATTAAAAGGTGGAGTATGTGGAGGAAGGTGTTTTTAACAAAATTAATATTATGGACGTTTTTCGGGCCTTCTACAAATTTTGTTTCTAAGCAAACATAGTACTAATCAACGTCTACTCTGAAAACAAAATCTAGTAAACTATTGCTAAACAACGTCTATTCTGTTAGCAAAGTTTATTCAGTAACTGCAGTATAAAAATAATTACGAAGTAGAAATAATTTGTACCTTACGTGCGTGATCTATCTGATGACTTATATGTTATATGCCTAAAAAATATAAAGGAGGAGTTACATTTCTGCTGAGTCATTCATATTATATTAATTAAAGATTAGAACCTTTAAGTAATGCTGAAGTAAACACTGAAATAGCAAAAGCCCCAACAGATAGACTACAAGGACAGGTAAAGTTTTTAATCAATAATATGATTGCTAGTGATGAAATGGATTCGGCTCATGGTAAAACTCGCATACTAAGAAAAACATTTTCACCCAGTGTGTATGGTTTAATTAAAGTGCATAAGCCTTATAATCCATTAAGAATTACTTTGTGTGTTCAACACTCCCCAACATATAAAATTTCTACGTTTTTGTGTCATAGAATAATAAAACATTCCTATTACTTATATAATACATTATAAGGTTGTAGTAATTTGTTGGCATTGTTGATATTTTTTACTAGATGAAAAGGATAGATTACGAAGCTTACATGCAGTACCTATTTACAAATATATGCCTGTAATTAAAGCGTTGGATTGTTTAAGACGTTTACTAATTGATCACCCCTTAATATAAGTAGGAAGTAAAATTACGATTAGACAAGTCAGGGAGATTGTGTATATATGTATGTCCTCTACTTATTTTAACTTTAGGAAAGAATTTTAAGAACGAATTTGAGGTGCCCCAATGGGACATCCTTTTACGGTCCCAATCTTTCTGAATTATTTTGAAAATAATCTTTTGGATAAGTCTCCACAGAAACTAAAATTGTATCTGTGTCTCAAGGAGGAAATATTAATGACCTGGAACCATGGTTGGAATAAATTGGAAATTTTCTTACATTTTTCGAATCGAATGAGCGAACTTAAATTTATTCTGGAAATGGAATCATTTGGTGAATTACCATTTTTAGATGTCAAGTTAATTAGAAATGGTTATAAATTAGAAAGAGATATTTTAGGAAGGATGCTTAGTTGGAAATCCTTCTTAATTTTAAGTCAAATCGGGATCTTAAGGACATTAAAATTAAGAAATCTTAGATTAGCAGATATAATGTATAGGAACATAGAATTAGGTAGACTGCTTAAAGTATTCAAGCTTACTTGTGACCCTTTTCATTTAATAGAAGCAACAATGATGGATGCTATATTATGTTGTTCGACGGATGGTTAAATATAATGCGATTGGTGTTTAATTCAAGCTCGCAAACTGGATTTAGAGAAAGATGGATTACGTAAGAAAATTAAATCCAAATTTGATGCACATAAAAGCGGATAAAGGTAAGCAAGAGCGTAAGATAATGGTATTCCTAGACTCTATATTATGTAGGTAAGTAATATTAATAGCTTTAGAATACAATTTAAGGAGCGTATTAAAGCAGACACTTGCACTAGGAACTATAAAAGAAAAAAGAAAAGGTAGAAACCATTGAAATATCGGTGTGTATGAAATTCCATGCAATGATTTTATTCTCATGTGTGATGGTGAGAATATGCGCGCAATCTAGGTAAAAAAGGCGAACATAGAACCGCATTGAAGAACGAATATATTGTTTAATGTGATCCTGCCCGTTATTTAGTGGAGTCCGGACCCTATTAACTGGGATGAGTGCAAAAGCATAGAAATATGTAGTCGTAAAAGGGTGACGAGGAATGTGTGGCCTAAAATTCTATTACAGTCCACATGTAAGCATGAACAACTTGTGGTTATATGGCAGTGAAACATTATTCACTTGATAATCATCAGAGTACGACGGAAAACTGACTAGCGAGGATCAAACCGCATTGCATATATATATAGAAATAAAAATTAGATATGCGGCTCTCACCTCTAGTAGTCTTGCATGCATTGTACGTGACTGGAAATGTCGGCTGCACAATTTCTATGCAGTCACAAACATTAGCTGTTTGTAGCTTTCGCCACATATACATATAAAAGCAATACAATTAAACAATAATTGATTGCGCTGGTGATGGTAACAATTATTTAAATCAAGTTTAAATCAAGCTCGCAAACTTGATTTGAATAATTGTTACCACCACCAGCGCCATCAATTATTGTTTAATTGTATTGCTTTTATATGTATATGTGGCGAAAGCTACAAACAGCTAATGTTCGTGACTACATAGAAATTGTACAGCCAACATTTCCAGTCACGTACAATGTAAGTATGTATATCACAACACCTAATACATACTTGCATATATATTAGTTCTCCGCAACAAACAGTATTTAACGTACAATGTATGCAAGACTACTAGATGTGAGAGCCGCATATCTAATTTTTCTTTCCATATATATGCAATGCGGTTTGATCCTCGCTAGTCAGTTTGCCGTCGTACTCTGATAATTATCATGGAAGGTCGAAACGCGTCAGTGCGTTGCGACTGGCGGTAGTTTTGTTATGTTGTTCAACGACTGGTTAAATACAACGGGTTCGGTGTTTACTTCAAGTTCGCAAACTTGATTTAAGTAATTGTTTCCACCGCCCGTGCAATCAATTATTGTTTATTTATTCACTTTTGGCATTTGTATAGTTTTGCATGATGATGGTTATGATGACGAGATTAATTAGATTGCCTATCGAAATTAAATCTAGGGATTATTTTATGTATGAAACAGCTGTCGAAAAATCGTTAGGTCCAATTTGGAATACAGAATTAGCCATTGGCAGGAAAAGACAATTGCATGTATTAGAATCTGATGCTAGCTCCAGTAAAAGATTAAGAACATCGGATTAAGACTGACTTGTTAGTGGGCTTATTATTTAATTAACAGCTAATCAATTATTGAGAATATTTTTTTTTAAATTTAACCTCTAACTAGTCGTTCGATTTTAAACGTCTTAATGATTTGAATTTTTATTGAGTTTCGGCTGCTGAAGGTCACTGGTATCTGGGAGATAGAGCTTACCAGCCTTCGTTATTAGACTAACTAAGAGAAGGAAAACACCGAATACAAAACATCCTCAGTAGGAATGGGCGACCTGGTATTCTTTTACAGTCCACACATAACCATGAACGACATATGGTTATATGGCAGTGAAACATTAATCATTTTTGGCTGTTTTAATTCGCTGCATGCATGCAAAAGGCTTTTATCTTCTTTCCTTATATTGCTTTTTCTTCATTTAAATAATTTTCATAGTTTTCGTGTATAGCCATCACTTATTTATTTCATATCTTAATAAAGCTTCTTAATTTTTTAATACGATATTTGTGTTTACCCTCTCCCCACTCTAACTTTTGATATCATTATATTATTACAAATGTTAAGAATAAATAATTAGGGTGACGCTTGTAAACGGTTAATTAATATCTGTTAACTGCAGTTTCATTTCGATGTACGTGCATGTGTATTAATTATATTTACCTGGAATTATTTAATTGTGTATACACATACACACACATGCACATGCGTGAATTGCACCAATTTAGTGATATGACAATATCCGTTATTAAACAAGCCCATACTGAGTTCAACTTGAGCGGTTTGAATTAAAAGTTAACACGTTCATGAGTCATTCGGATTTCTAATTTTAGCACTTACGATGACATGTGGTTACGAAGAGTAATTTTTATTAATTTGTTTCCCCCAAACGAAAATGTGTGAGCCATCTTAGTTCACATGGAGCATATAAGACAAATAATCTAACGCATTCAAATGGTAAATTCTTATTCAGCCACTCCAGTCTCACTCAGTTTAATGAACACAAAAGTTACGGAAATGCACATTCAAATTACACGCAACTATCTAGTGAAATGTCAGTCTGAAATATGAATGATATTGCCAGAGGAAATATCGCGCTTGCTTCATTATTTAGTTTCATAAAACCGGTGAGGATTTACCAATTGAAGAAGACGCAATCCTTGTTGCGCATTGTTCATTTGCCTCTTGTACTGCTGGATCATCTGATGTTGATGGAGCTTGGTAATCTTGTAACTCGGTTGAGCATCATGCCGATGCCGTGGACAACGCATCTTGTGAAGGTTGCTGGTTTTACTTTGGTACCCGCGTGTTTGAATTTCAAACACCAGACTCGTCCACGGAATGATGGTCCTTTAACTCATCTAGTTCATCTGCCTCGTCACCAATCCATTTAAACTGGGGAATGCAACGATCCAAAGTCACAAATTCCTCCATGCCAATTACATATAAGACGAAATTTTTGCCTGACATCCTCTTGACCTTTTATGGTTCTTTGTAGGATGGATTCAGGCAGAAACTAGTCAGTCCGAAAATGATAGAATGAAACTTGGCGGGTCAAAAGTGACAGAGCCATCATCCTGTATCATGTGAAGCCTCGAGATTTGTCTAACTGCGCAAAAACTTTTACTGTTAAATGTATTTGACATATTGAGAGCAAGCGTGCCAGACACGAAAGGCAAATTTTTGTTGCTGAAAGAAACTTAAGCCGCTGTCACCTGGGCAGATACTGCTCATCACCCTTGGATGGCAGACTATCTAAGAGAAGGAAAACTCCGAATAAAAACCATCCTCACTAGGAAAAGGCGACCTAGTGTTCTTCTACAGTGCACATATTACCATGAGCGACTTTATATGGCAGAAAAACATTAGTCACTTTTGGCTTTTTATTATTTTGCATGATGATAATGATTATGATGATGATGATTATGTTGATGATGATGATGGTGTCATAAATATGCGACGCCGATAATTAATTGTAGGATACAAAGGACTTGGTATTTAATATTCTAGTATTTGTTGGAGATAAACAAAACATCTTATATCTAAGTGCTCCAATAAATCAATCTATTTAACTAGGAACTCAATCGAGCTCATTACACTACTACACGTCAACGCAGCTTTCAATTCACGATTCAGAATTTCTATAATTCCATTTGCATATGGACTGTACGCGCTAGTGTGCAGTACATTTAATCTTTTGATATTGAGATATTTTGAACCGCGATAACTAGTGATCCTTACCCGTACACGATTGCCGACATCCAATTATGTAGGAACGTGAACATGACTTCTTGTGGGGTCATATCCTTCAAAATCACTACTTCAAATTGACGACTAAAACGTTCAAATATTATTAGCATATAAAAAGAATATAGTTTGCGCGGGCGGTGATAACAATTACTATAATCAAGGTTTCGAGCTAGATATAGACACCTGATCCATTATGTATATATAGTTTTCAGTATAAAATAAGAACTGCATAGTATGGAAAAAGCAATTCATACATTAGACCGGTTTTGTCCTTATTGGGAACACATCACTTACTGTCCAGAATTTGCCGCGGACAGGGCTAGAACCTGGGTACGAATACTTTGAAATCTGCTGCCCAAACCATTGAACCACCCTGTCGCCAAATACACACAATTTTCAATTATATAATAACTTATGTTTTTTGGTTCACCTTTCCTTTAGATATAAACTATATAGCATCTCTTTAGCCCGAAAGTTTGCAACTAACCATTCCAATCTGTCATTATGGAACAGATACCACGTGATATGGGAAAGTGGTATTGATATGAACACATATAATTAAACGAATATTGGTTGCGCGGGCGCTGAAAAATTTTTGTATATATATACACCTGATCTATTATGTGTATACATTGTTCAGGATAAACTAAGCATTGTATGGCGTGAAAAGACAATTCATCCAGTAGACCGGTTTCGTCCTTATTGGGAACACAACACGTACTGTCAGGGCTCGAACCTGGGCACGTCTGCTTCGGAATCTGGTTCTCTAACCACTAGTCACCCTGTTGCCAACTACACTCAATTATCAGTTATATACTAACAAATATTTCTTGGGTAGCCTTCCGTTTAGTTTAAGCCTGAATAGCATTTCTTTAGCCCTAAAATTCGAACTAACCATCTCAAATCTGCCATTATGGGCCAGATACCACGTATAATTATATAAATGTTCATTTCAATACCACTTCCCCATGTAACGTGGTATCTGTTCCATAATGACAGATTGTGGATGGTTAGTTGCAACTTTCGGGCTAAAGAGATGTTATATAGTCTCTATCTAAAGGAAAGGCTTACCAAAAAACATAAGTTATTATATAATTGAAAATTGTGCGTATTTGGCGACAGGGTGGCTCTGGAGTTAGAGCACCTGATACCGAAGCAGAAGTGCCCAGGTTTAAGGACGAAACCGGTCTACTGGATGAATTCCTTTTCCACAATATAAAATGCGTAACGTAATTTTTATCACCGCCCGCGTAAACAATATTCGTTTAATTAGCTAACAATATTTGATCGTTTTAGTCGATAATTTGAAGTAGTGATTCAGAGGGATATGACCGCGCATGTAGACTTGTTCACGTCCCTACAAACTTGGATGGCGCATTATCGTTTACCAGTAAGTGTCACTAGTTTTCATGGTATTGATTTATATCAGAGCTTTTCATAAGATACCTCAATATCATGAGAATAAATGTATTGCATAATACTGCGTACAATCCACATTAAAATGAAATTTTAGAAAAGCTGAATCGTGAATTGAAGGCAGCGATGACGAGTACTAATGTAAAGATCTTGATACACGATATTCCAGTGGTATTGCTGGCCATGTGCTACAGATATAGGACATAATTTCGGATTTCAATAGCACAATTTTTATAACAACTAATACTACTACTACAAAACGTTACATCAGCACACAAAACTGATGCTTCAGGCAGAATTGGTATATGGCGAACAACTAATGCTGCCTGGAGATCTTATGCTAGATACACCGAGTAGTTTCGATTGGCCTCTTAGTTACATAGATTGGTTTATTGGAGCACTTAGAAATAAAAGGTGTCGTTTAGCTCCGACAAAGTCTTGAAAATTAAATACTAATTTCTCTGTGTTCTCAAATTTAAAATCGGCATCTCATGGTTATATCATCATCATCATCATCAACATCATCATCATCATCATCATCATCATCATCATCATTATCATAATAATAATAATAATAATAATAATAATAATAATAATAATAATAATAATAATAATAATAATAATAATAATAATAATAATAATAATAATAATAAATTATGCAGAAACATACAAATGCCAAAATTGACTAATGTTTCACTGCCATATAAAAATGTCGTTCATGGATATATGTTGACTGTAAAAGAACACTAGGTCGCATATTCCTAGCAAGGATGTTTTGTATTCATAGTTATCCCTCTCTTAGATAGTCTGTCAACCAAAGCTGATGAGAAGTATATGTCCAGATGCGAGTGGCCAAAGTTTCATTCAGCAGCCAAAACTTGTCCTTCGTGTCTGGCACGCTTGCTCCTATTCCGTAAAATACATTTAACATTAAAAGTTACTGCGCAGTTAGACCAAACTCGAGGCTTCACAGGATACAGAATGATAGCTGTGTCCAATTAGACTCGCCAAGTTTCATGCTATCATTCCCGGACTGATCTGCTTCTGCCTGAATCCATTTAACTGAGGACCATATAAAAGCAGGAGGTTTTCAGATAAAATATCGTCATAGATATAAATGGCATTGAGAATTACGTGACTTTGGATCGTTGCATTCCTCAGGTTATCAGGATTGGTGACGAGACCGATGGATTAGAAGAGTTAGATGACCATCGTCCTGTGGACGAGTCTGATGTGTGCAATTCAAACATGCGGGCACCAAATTCAAACCAGCGATGATAAAATTATTATAATCAAGATTGCAAGCCTGATATATACATCTGATCCATTAAGTTTATACATTTTTCAGTATTAATTAAGCCTTTAGTAGTGTGGAAAAGGCGATTCATCCATTAGACCGGTTTCATCCTTACTGGGAACACATCACATACTTTCCAGAATTTGCCGCGGACAGGGCACGAACCTGGGCACGTCTGCTTCGGAATCTAGTGCTCTAAACAGTGAACTACTCTGCCGCCAATTACGCATAATTATCAATTATATAATAATTAATATTTCTTGGTTAGCCTTTCCTTTAGGTAGAGCCCATGTAGCATTCATTTAGCCTTAAAGTTGCAAATAACCATCTCCAATATGCTATATACGTTCTACCTAATGAAAGGGCTAGTTAAGAAATATTAGTTAGTTTATAACCGAAAATTGTATGCATTGGGCTTCTGGATGAATTGCCTTTTCCACACTATACAATGCTTAGCTTTTACTGCAAAATGTATGTGCATAATGGGTCAGGTATGTATATATCATGTACACAAACTGGATTATAGTAATTTTTATCAAATATTTGTCGCCGTTAATTTCGGGATCTCGACAATGTGTATGTTTATAATTCTGAACCGTCTGTTTCATATCCAAATACTCCGTATTTATGTTCTATTTTATCTCCAAACCTTACAAGTTTGACTTTTGACACAGACACTTGCCCAAGCCCGTATGTCTTTAGAAATATGCGGTCATACATTTGCCGTTTCATATTGGAGACTTCTCTACTTAAATCTTGAATATCTTCCTGTACTATCAAAAGGGCTTCTTTATTTACCCTGATTTGCTGCATCATGAATGAGCCTGTTGTTACAGCATGTACCTGTGGTTCTTGCAGTTTGTAAACGCCTTTTAACCTTTGGAGTTTGCTTGGACATTCAACATTCATTGTTACATAAACCTCTAATGTGGATCGGAGTCGGGCAGGAATTTCAGCTTTAAAAATAGAATTTAAAACATCTTGAGGTTTATTAAATCCGGAAGATTTTGCACAAATGCGTTCATAAAATGCTGATTAGCCTCTATGTTAATCACAACTATATATCTAATTATTTAATCAAGTTGTAGGAGGTTTTATGGATATTGTAATAGGTTTCGCGTGTTAGCTTTCTATTTAGTGATGCTATATCATGCCTACATATGTCTGGTAGCTGATGTTGAGAGCCGTGCTTATGATTAGTCGCCAACTTTTTTCCAATGAGTGATGTGGGAAGGCTAAGTTGAATCATCATACATATATTGAACACAATGTTGCAAAACAAATTAAAATTCACTGTTAATCCAATTAGACCGTGCTTTAGACGGCAACAAAATAATATATTGTCAACACGATTTACTGTCTCGTATAAAAGTAGTCACAATAAACACAATAAATAAATCCAGAATGTCTCGGCAGAATTGACATTTTCCTGTGAGTGAGAAGTTGTACAAAATATATAAATCCATAATGTCTTGGCTGAATCAGTAATACTTTTATGTGAATGATTGAAAAAGAAAAGATTATATAAATCCGGAATGCCTTAACAGGGTTGTGGATTGTTAGGTATAACGGAATATCACACAAAATACATAAATCCTGGCTTTGAGCTTTATATCACTTAAATTCACTCATGTTACACATCACAAATAAATTTGCAATTAAAGCAATCTCAATTAAAACTGCTTGAAACTAATAGAGGTTGTTTCTAAAATCACAGTTAGAAGAAATATTGTGTAAAACCAGAATTATCATATGTGACCGTAAGGAAAACCATATTTGTCAAAATTGAGCTTCGTTGGGTTGTAACGCGGAGCCGCGCGTTACAAAATAATAGGCAAACGACTATGTACTTGTTACGCAACAATGCCAACAATATGTCTGACCTGGAAAAAGATTTGACACGAAATTCACAAAAATGTTAATTAACTGTTCCTGAACGATCCAACATGCAAAAATAAAAACGGAAACTCGTTTAAACTGTAATATATTGATGATCATAAAATGATAATATTGATTTGAGAAACAAGATGTCGCACACATCAGGCACAAATTACAGAAACTGAACTATTCTTCATTTGCCACTTCTGCATCATAATTATTTTGTAACACGCGGCTCCGCGTGACAAACCAACGATGTTCAATTTTGACAAATATAGTGCTCTTTAAGGTGACGAGACACACCAAAACGGCGCCACAAGTCATCCAAGTGCCCAAAGTCCGGTTCACGCACATACACGCTGATCTGATATATGATATCTACTGTCAATATGGGATCGCGCCACTCGATGGTATGAGGCCATACCACTGCCAGACATGAAGCAAGACAATGTCAGTTATGCTTTGGAGCTCAATTAGTTCGCTCGGTTTGGTGCTCCAGCTGAAGTGACAACCAATCGTAGCGCACAGTTCCTCGGCGAAGTGTTCGCAGCCCTTCTGAAATATTATGGTGTCAAACATTCCGTGACCGCGGCTTGCAATCCGAAAGAAAATGGTTTCGTCGAAAGGCCCCACCGGGAACTGAATTTGGCGCTCAAGGCCAACCCTGAAGAAAATTAGCTTGTGATTTTACCGAAAGTACTCCTATCAATGCGTACAAGACCTCGAGAGCCGATCAAATGTAGCTCCGCTGAAATGGTATTTGGCGAATTCTACGGTTGCCTGGCGAACTAGTCCGTGCAAGCTCTGAAACGGCGATAACGATAAACGATCCGGCATTTCTGTTTCCACTTCACAGTTACCTACAGTATAACGCTCAGAATCGGCCGATCTGTCCTACACGTCAGCAACATGGTCCAATATATAAACGCAAAGATTTTGATAGCTGCAAATGGTTCTTCGTCAACAACGAAATGTATAACAGAATTATAGCCAAACCGAAGCGCAGTCCTTATCGTGTGTTAGATCGACGTCAGAATTACATCATTTTGGAGATTAATGGCAAAGATGACGCTGTCTCCAAACATAGATTATCCCTGGCCAACGTTGATCCAAATGAACCGCTATTTCGAGATGTTGACCTATCAGGCGGTAAAAAAACGGTGATTCCACCTCCAGACAGTTTTGCTGGCCACGGACTGACGCCCAACATCTCACCAACAACCGAGCCAAATTAGGCCGTCACGCTGCCACGAGATATAGAGGAACCAGTATCAGTGTCGGCAGAACCAACATCAGTTGTTACACGTTACGGTAGAGCCATAACACCTGAAAGTTTAGCCACCTTCATTGTGTACTAATTTTCATTGTCGTGGTGGTGTATGTAACGCGAGGCTCCGCGTGACAACCCAACGATGTTCAATTTTGACAAATATAGTGCTCTTTAAGTTCAAATAATCTAACTCTGTTTTTACACAATATTTCTCTTAACTGTGATTTTAGAAACAATCTCTGTTAGTGAGCTTGAAGTAAACACCAACCCCATTGTATTTAACCAAACTTGATTTAAAGCATTGTTACCACCACCCGCGCAATCAATTATTGTTAAATCTCTGTTAGTTTCAAGCATTTTTAATTGAGATTTCTTGAACTGCAATTTTAATTGTAATTAATATGGTTTTGTCTAATAAATATAGACACCCACGCGCAATACACAGGGAACATGCGGTGGATTATAGTGCATATGTGGATCGATAATTTTTTTGTGCCTTCAGATATGATTTCACACATCAGGACATCAGATGTTCCCCAATCACATTCACAAATTCTATAGTTCAATGGATTATTATAATTAAATAACTTAAAAACCTACCAAACAGTGGATATCGTTTTGTTACCGTCTAGAGCACGATCAATTTGGACTAGCAGTGAATTTTTTTTTTGCTTTGCAACATTGTGTATAATATACGTATGATGATTCGACTTAGCCTTCTCACATCACCCATCGGAAAAGGTCGGGGACTAATCATAAGCACCGGATATCAACAGCAACTACCAGGCATATGTAGAAATGGTATAGCATCACTAAATAGATAGCTATTCCATAAAACCTCTTACAATAACAACAAAACCTTTTAGTATAGAATAGAATAGAATATCTTTATTTGGATTCAAACCACACATGTTTCATCAAATAATAAAATTGGAAAATGTACAATATATAAAAAAAGTTATCACATCACATAAAATTGTGCAATTAGTCTCATGTAGATAAGTATATCTCACTAGTTGTACTGTACAATATATCAATATCAGAAAGTTCGGCTGTAAGGAATAATAGATACATCATCAAAATAGGAAAAATTAGGGTATAATTCGAGTGTAACATTATGCAAAAAAATGAGAACCATGACTAGCAATTGATTGTATGTATTATTGACTAACATGGCGATATAATAAAACAAAACTTGGAAATAAAAATCTCAAGAAATTCTGTTTCCGATAACAATTATCCTTGTCTTTTATTCAACCATGAGAAAATATTATCATAATCAAAATTAAAAAATATCAGCAGGATTGTAGACTTTTCTAGTTCAGTAGATAAAAATTAAAAAGACATCTTAGATGGAGGCATTTCTCTAAGCCCCTTTGGCAATTGGTTATAAATTTTGTAGGTTTTCGAAGAAGAGTATAATTTGCTTGCAACTTTCCCCACCAAAGGAGGAGATATTGCCAAATGTCCAGATCTAGTTCCAACCTTATGACTCGTTCTTATCGGATTCATATAGGCACCAGTCCACTGGTTCAAATGGAAAACTTTTATGCAATAGCACAACCTCCGAAACCATAAAGTTTGCAGTGATACAAACTGTAACCTAGAGGCGTATACAGTGCAGGAGATAGGACTAATTTGTTTCACAACTTTTCTTTGTACAGATTCTATCTTATTGGACAAACCCTTTTTTAATGGATTCCAAGTAGCTACAGCATATTCTAGTATCGGTCTAATCCATATTATATACATTTTAAGTTTTATGTCATTCGATAAGATATTTCGATTTATTAGTGCCCATCTTTTCTTCGCACTGCCTACTATACTTTCAATATGTCTCTCAGCAGAAGCTGCACATTGAATAGTTATGCCTAAATCCTTTATTTCTTGCATAAGTTTACTCTCAAACACACCATTAATCACAGCATCATGAAAATAAACATAATGAAAGTTTGTTCTGTTACCTATTTTTAAAGCTCTCGTCTTTTTATTGTTTATTCTCAGCCCTAGTGTAATCAAATATCTACTCAAATCATACAAATCTAATGTCACATTATTTTTGAGAGAATTCAGACATTTTT
>JAQBSW010010849.1:0-22419 GCA_029291075.1 Eudiplozoon nipponicum | reverse complement strand
AAGCCGCCGGCCCCGATGATCTGCTTCCGGGATTGTTTAAGGATGGTGGCGATATAATTTCAGGAGCGTTGACCAAACTTTTTCATACTATATGGAATGAGGAAACCGTACCACTTGACTGGAATGAGTCGACCATCATTCCCATCTTCAAAAAAGGCAATCGTAATTCGTGCGATAACCATCGTGGTATAAGTTTGACTCCGGTCGTATCAAGGTTATTTGCTTCGATTATCCTACGTCGTCTTAGCGCTTCACGTGAATCACAAACAAGAGAAGAACAGGCCGGATTCCGCGCAGGACGAGGTTGTATAGATAATATTTTTACGTTAAGGCAAGTTCTCGAACAGAGACATTTATATCACCGTCCCACAATAGTCGTCTTTCTAGACTTCAAGGGTGCATTTGATTCGGTGGATCGCAATGTTTTATTCCATATCTTGTCGAAAAGCGGTGTGCCCACAAAATTTGTTAATATTATACGAGCTCTCTACACAAATACTTCTGGTCGCGTTAAGGTCTACAACGAATTAACGCATAACTTTACAACCAGCAGTGGTGTTCGTCAAGGTTGTCCACTTTCCTCATTTTTGTTTAATTTTGTAATCGATGCTATTATGAACAACACTCTCTCACACATTCAGGACGCTGGAGTTGAAGTTCTCCCGGGAGATAAACTAGTCGATCTTGACTATGCGGACGATATCGTACTATTATTCGACAATCAGCATGCTGCCCAGACCACCTTAAATAGATTAGCAGACGTTGTTCCGTCTTTCGGTATGAAATTCGCACCCTCTAAATGTAAGATACTGTTACAGGATCACCCACCACTCACTCCAACGTTGCGACTGCAGAATGAAGATCTTGACATAGTCGACAGGTTTACATATCTTGGGAGCTCTATCAATAACGTAGGCAATATGTCCGACGAGGTGAGAATACGGATCGCGAAAGCTAGAGTAGCTTTCTCGAACCTTCGTCATTTATGGAGAAACGCGAATATTTCACTTTGCCTTAAAGGTCGTGTTTACAATGCATCTGTACGCGCAGTCTTACCATACGCTAGTGAAACTTGGCCTCTTAGAGTTGATGATCTGAGACGCTTACAGGCATTCGATCATCGTTGTTTGAGAAGTATAGCACATGTTGGTTACCAACAACGAATAACTAACGTTGACATCCGTAGACGTATTTTTGGATCTGACAATAAGTGCTCGTCGTTAGAAAAGCAAATAAGGCTCCATCAACTTCGTTGGCTCGGTCACGTTTTGCGTATGCCCTCATTCCGATTGCCCAATAGAGCTCTGTTCTCTCATCCAGCACCAAATTGGCGTAAGAAACAAGGTGGGCAGATTTTGACATGGCAGAAACAATTAAAGTCACTTACATCCAAATTGGGTAGTATAGGACCCACTCGTCTGCCGGGATGGGGTCCTCGTGCGCATCACAGTTCTTGGTTAGAAACCCTTAGCGATATGGCATCGAATCGAGCTCAGTGGCGATCTTGTTGCAGATGTCTAGTAGAATCATCTTCGTAACTTTCTTTTCTTAGTAGGGCAAAGTTAGCTGCGAGGTTTGGTTTGTTTATGACGTGATACAGTGAAATCCGCAAGGAAGCTGTACTGCTGATGTCGCCTTGCCCGAATGCTAACTTGGCCATAATGGTGTTGTGGAGAGGTCTAGTTTGCCTCATTTCTGTGAGTTATCCTGATAAATTTACTCATATTAGCAAGGAATTCCTTCTCTCTCTACCCCTCTCGTAAATCTCAATAATAATTTGTCTAAATTCACTTATATACCTTTTTTCACTCCTTATAGTTATATGGCAGTGAAACGTTAGTCACTTGACTTTCATGTGGCTGGACATGATGATGATGATGATCCATGTTATTCGCTTCGATTATCCCATGGTATCTATGCGCTTCGAGGGAATCACATACTGTAGAAGAAGATACCGGATTCCCTTTGGACGAGATTGAATAGACATTCTTTCCTTAAGGAAAGTTCTTGAACAGCGACTTATATACCACCACCCAATAATAGCCGTCTTTTTATACTTCAATGGTGTATTTTACTCAGTGGATCACAATGTTCAATTCTATATTGTATTGAAAGGTGGTACGCCCAGTGTATTTTGAAATATTATACGCACTGCCCTAAACAACAACTTGCGGTCGCGTTAAAATCTACGAATTAACACACAAATTTACTATCAGCAGTGATGTTCGACCTAGGCTTACCAAGTTTTGTTTAATTTGGTAGAAGATTTTGTGTAACAATCTTCCACACATTAAAGTTGCATGTGTCGAAGTTCTCACAGGCGGTAGTTTAGTCCAACCTGACGATGCAGACGATACTGTATTATTATTATTATTTGATAATCCATATTCTGTTCAGGCCACTTTGAATAGATAAGTAGTCGTTGATCGGTCTTTCAGCATAAAATTTGCACATTCTAAATGCGAGATACTTATGCATGATCACCATCACTCACTACAATTCAAAGTGAGAATCTGGACGGTGTTGACATGCGAAATTTATCCAACCTTCGCAATTTATGGAGAAACTCGAGTATTTAACTCTGCCTTAAAGGTCGTGTTTACAATTAACCTTAGGTCATCGACAACGAATAATCATCGCTAACATCTGGTCGGATCAAGTTCCACGTAATCGTCAGTTTCCCCTCGAAAGCTTCAGCATCACTCATATTAGCCACCGAAAATAAAGTACGATCTAACCCTTGTTGATTGACTACACATGTCTTCATTTAAGCATATCATTATTCTCACGTACATTGCCAAATTGGTGCAAGAAGAAATGAGAACAGATTTTGACATAGCACAGATTACATTCAAATTTGGATTGGGTCTACGTGTACATCATAGTTATGGGCTGCAAAACCTGTGCGATATGGCAGTCCTGCTCAGTTGCGATCTTGCTGCAGATTTCTATTCCAATTATCTTAGCTTGGCAGAGTAAGCTTCGAGGTTTAGCTTTGTTTATCACCTGATACAGTGGAAACCGAGATGAAGCTGTATTTCCGATTGTTACCTTTCGTTAAAGCTTACTTGGCCATAATGGTGTCTTGTAAATATTTAGTTTGCCTCATTCATGTGTGCTATCTAGTTTAATTCTCATTTAACCTAGATCATCAACCTCAAAAATCACTCACCTTTAGTAATCTGCTTTCCTACATTATTAATTTTGTGATTAACGTTAATTTTTTTAAATTTTACAGTGAAAGAAAGAACGAGTGAAAATCTATTCAAGGTGGATCAGACAGAACGTCGGTAGACGAATGATACAACATCGTCTGCATAGTCAAGTTCGACTAGTCTACCCCCAGGAACTCCGTCGCCATTCATCTTAATATCTACTACATAAATAAAGGAAGATGTGAAAAGTGGTTAGCATAGACGTACACCAATGCTAGTATTCAAGTTGTATGCTAATTCATTGTCGAACAAAAATGGACTGGAAGTGTCTGTGTAGAGAGCGCATAATATATACAAGTTTACTTGCCATATCAATTTCGAAAGTACCACGAATAGAACATTGCGATACGCTCAGCAAAATGCACCTGTGAATTCTATAAAGACGACTGTTGTTGAACGGCCATGTTATTGATATAACCTCATCCTGGCCAAATTCCGGCTTATTATTCTCCAGTATTTGATTCACACGAAACGTTCAGACGGTGCAAGATAAGCAAATGAAATTATTTATACAACCATTTGTGTAAAAAAGGATTTGGGGTTGATTCACTTCAAGCAATCGGCACGGTCTCTTCATTCTATATGGCACAAAAATTGTTAGACAACGACCAGAAATTATTTCGCCAGCCCTAAATAATGTTAGTTTCAAATTTATGCCACAAAAAATCACTCAATTATTAAACGTAAGTAATAGAATAGAGCTAATCTGAACAAAGTCAAGATCACGAAAACATACCAGATTTGATATTGTCAGCAAGGTAACGCGATAAAAGAAATGTATCGTTTTTGCTTTCTTTATTATCTACCGCTTTTATCTCCTTTTCGCTTTGACTGCATTCATCATTACTAAACGTGTCGACTCTGTAATGCTGAGTAATGATTGGATCATCATTGGAATACTCTCTGAGAACATCCTCAATACAGGAAACATCATTTCCCGGCAATCCCACTTGAAAAACTGTCAAATAATAAATTTATAGATTAAATAGCATTAAACTAAAATAACTTACTTTTAAAAATGGAATTAATCATTAGCAAAATGTGTTAGACTACTAAATAAACGAATAGCGAATTTGTAAAAGCTCAAATTAACAAATTTGACTGAAACTACCGAAATTTCAGACAAAATAATTAGTAAATAGAATCATGATCAAACATTTTATAAATGTACAGCGAAAACAATATTCAGGCAAAATAATTTTTTTTTGTGTAGACATAAAGATTAAATGATATCATCATTAAAAAGAAGCTCCAGAAATTTGACATTCTCTAACTGTCACAAATTCGCTGCTGGTCTTGGTTTAACATATTTATTTCAAAAAAGGACAAAGATGACACTCAAGTCGGTTTCACATATAAACGTCGTGCCAATAATCTTATGTAATACAATTAAACAATCAATGATTGCGTGGGTAGTTGTAACAATTCTGTAAATTAAGTTCGCGAGCTTCAAGAAAACACCAATCCCATTGTGTTTTACCAGTTGTCGAATAACATAGGAAAGCTACTGATGCATTTAAATCTTCCATGATCATCATTAGAGTACGACCCCAGCAATCAATGTGATATTTAATTTATATATATATGTTATATATATAGTATATATATATATATATATATATATATATATATATATATATAGCTGCAAAAAGGTAATGCTCGTTATGGCACAGAGATTGCACAGCCGACACTTACAGTCAAGTACGATGTACGCGATACTACTATAGGTGAGAGCCGCATATCTAATTTTTTTTGCATATATACGTATTTTGGTTTGATCCTCGCTATTCAGTTTACCGTCGTACTCTGATGATGATCATGGAAGGTCGAAACGCGTCAGTGCGTGCCACTGGCGGTCGTTTTCTGTTCAACCACTGGTTAAATACAATGGGATTGGTGCTTAATTCAAGCTCGCAAGAGATAGCTATATTATGATTGATGATGCCATGCCCATATAATACAACTTTTTTAAGTACACAAGAAAGTAATTAGATATCCCAACGAGACAAAAGAAATTGTCTCCTGTTAACCGTCTAATTGCATTAGGCTCTAGGAATGCAGTATTCAGAATAGTTTAACTTCGCAAAAATGGGTATAAATGAAGATTCATGAGCAGAGATGCCAACGAAAAAATGAAACAAGTTAACTTAAATATTTCAAATTTTCAAATATTCAGATGTCCCTCCGCTACAGAGAAATATGAATGCATGAATCAAAAAGATTTATAGTAGCATTAGGCCAGTTATCAAACTGTGAAAGAATCCTGCCGCTACACATTTTAAAGTTCAAAAACAGCAGTCGTGAGTTCGCAATTATGCATTATGATAAATAGTCTCTGAAACTAAAAAAAACGTTGTATATCATTTTCACGATTGGTCTCCTCGTAGCGTTTACATTTATGTAAGGTGAAACCAGAGGACATTTGAAAAATGTTTATATGAATGGCGCATGTTCACGCTACGACTTTACAAAGCTTGCCGGCCATTTTGACCAGCTAATAGCGCGTCAAAATGTCGAACATAATAACAATTTATCTTGGATGCTTTGATTGCAGTCAACACGAACAATAATAATACTGAAGACAAAGTAGATAGAATATTATCAGAAATGTATTCATTACCAAATTATTTTAAAAAGCATTACTACCGATGAAACCTTTAAAAACAGTCTAATATTTAAGCAAAATTAAAACTGTGCATGTCTAAGTACAAAAATACGCAGCATAGTTGATACATAAGCCAAAAGCATCAATAAAAAAATTCTAAAAAAGAAACAATCATAACATTCTTCTATCTAGTTTAAGTAAACTTATAGCTACAGTATAATACTGACTACTAAAATAATTCTAGCCGACAGTATTTTATTATATTTATTTAGAAAAAAGAAAACCTTATGATGTTGTAATTTCAAAAAGATTCCAGCAAATCTTACTCTCAGCAAAAAACCGGCGGAATCTAACCATCAGGTAGGGCAACGTTATCGCGAAACTTGCTGGTAAATAAATAAGATTTTCTTAACTAGGCACTAAATTATGATGTGCTTGAGATTGTAACGAGGACTGTCAAAGTTTTCATTTTCTAGGGGAAACAAAGGAAGGCGATTGGCGATGCTACTTCCAAAGTACCGGTACATAACGCTCGCAACGACCCACACAGTAGACACCCAACTGCCTTCTTTGACACTTCGATGATGAAGATAAATTTTAGGCCATATTACCGGTACCAATTAGTCGTATAAGTTGATACGCATTTCAATTTAGCCACCACAGAACACTCTTATCAATCATTCACATCTGGAACTGTGATAGTTAAAATTGAGCAGCTTTAAAATTATGTTTTGCAAAAATGGAGATCGAATGAATACACACCAATGGACTTCAAACTATTTTCGTACTGTTAACGCACCACCAGTAAGGAAGGGATATTCGATGCAGAAATCGAACATGTTTTGATTAATTTTAATATGACTTACTTAAGAGGTTAGAACTCTAGAAATTGGAAAATCATTCGTTAGCTGACAAAATATGTCTCGACAGACTACAGCGCTCCAATTGATAGTTGATTCGCCAAATACACGGGCTAATTTTAAAAACGTAAAGCAAGAAACAACAGTTGCTAAGCTAAAACAAGCATTTTAGACGACATCTATAATCTTTAAACGGATAAAAAGTGCATGTTATATGTTTAGATAATCATCAGGTAAAAATGTATTGTTCCCAGTTCGCATCATGAAGTGCATTTAAAAATGAAATAGCGATTTCATACAGAACGAGTAGAATTCCAATATAATAATCTAGTGATAAAACCAAATATGCGGCATTTGACAACCATGTTATTGCACAAACGCAAAAATAAGGAATATATGTTTTCGTAAATTAACCAGCCTTCTTAAGTAATAAGACATTATAGATACATTTATTAAACTAGTGATATTTTATTTCAGCTATGATTATCATAATCGTTTTCGAGTAAACGCACATAAAGTGGAAAAGTTGAAAAATTATATTTTTCAAACCTAGCTGAGCTACTTTTTGTACGCATTTTGAGTGGAAAATTTTTGCCATGACAATAATAAAGCAAACAGGCATGTGTACGAAATATAATTAAGCAATATTGCACATAAAGCCACGCAGGAAATCATCATCATCATGCTCAGCCATACAGTGAAATCCGCAAGGAAGCTGTGTTGCTGATGTCGCCTTGCCCGAATGCTAACTTGGCCATAATGGTGTTGTGGAGAGGTTTAGTTTGCCTCATTTCTGTGAGTTATCCTGATAAATTACTCAGTAGCAAGGTTTTCCTTCTCTCTCTACCCCTCTCCCTCTCTCGTAAATCTCTATAATAATTTGTCAAAATTAACTTTTATACTTTTTTTCACTCCTTATGGTTATATGGCAGTGAAACATTAGTCACTTGACTTTTGTGTGGCTGGAAATGATGATGATGATTTCACTGCCATATAACCATAAGGAGTGAAAAAAGTATATAAATGAATTTAGACAAATTATTAGTGAGACTTACGAGAGAGAGAGGGGCATAGAGAGAAGGAATACCTTGCTACTATGAGTAAATTTATCAAGATAACTCACAGAAATGAGGCAAACTAAACCTCTCCCACGCAAGATAAGAAATAAGCAACGAATATGTTGAGTCAAGCGAAATAAGTCCACTGCTTATATGTCCATTTTCGAATTTTACTACGCATTATGGTATACAATTAATTATCAGATAGCTGTACTACTAGCATTGTTGCTTTTCAAATTTTTAAACTCCCGCCACTCAATGATACTACCGTAGGATCATTCATAACACACTTTAACTCTGCGTCTTTAATTTTAAAATTTTGATGATGACAGTTGTATTTTTAGTAATTATATTAATAACTCATTGGATGACAAGGTGAACGAAAGTCGTAAAATCTTAGGTAGCACTTTCCAACCAGTTCGACAGCGACACGAGAGTATATCAGAGCGCCTTATATGTCATTTAGCTTTTCAGAAACAAAAAAGCAAGACTAACGTTTGCAGCTACATTTGAACGTGTCAAGTGCTTATCCTTAGGCAAATAATTAACACAGCATTAATTGCACTGACTCAGCCACGCCTTACATCGATCTATTTTCTGTTAGCGCAGTAGAACGTTATTCTTTTAGCAAGTGCTATATTGACATAAGACGTGAGACCTGAAAAAAAAGTTCAAGAACAATTGAAGACAGTCAAAATCAATTTACGCGCTTCGACGATTATCGTTTTCCAATATTTATTAGATGAGATAACCATACTTGTTCGTAGAACCCGGCACATTCCGATTTCGAATGACACTCAATCTCGTTATTGTAATAGATTTTCAGTATACATCAATTTCGTAATCGTCCAGTAATTTTTCGCCCGAGTCAACTACTGTTTACATGAGCTATAAAGCGATATGGTGAAAACAAGTGCATTATGTAAAGAATTATCGGGCCCCATTACCGTGTTTTTATATATTTGATTCTACTTCAACATAGGCCGAACTTTATAAATAATTACACTTTACTCGTTATAGAAGTTTAATAATCTCTCTCGCTCTTATACGATAGTAAAGCATGGTATTTTAATACTGATTTTTATTGATCTTGCTGATGACAACATACAAAAGGAAGTCTTTATACAATACTAATGAGTAAGGTTAATAATAATAATAGTATTGTACTACTAATTACGGTTATTGAAGGGGATAAGAAAACTCCTGACGCTCAATAGAACTTATCAATTTATGCTCAAGTCGAATTTTGTCATCTTAGATCATGGCAGCATTCACAAGACATTTGGAAAAAAGCATACACAAAAGGAATTCTATATCTACTACAAGAAATATCAAATGAGCTTAGGAATAAGCGACAGTCCACATTTAACCACGAAAAATACGAATTAAAATATTCGCTTCTTGTGGTTATACGGCAGTGAAACATTAGTCAATTTTGGTTTTTGTATGGCTGTGCATGATGATGATGAATACAAAGGTGCGGTCTCATCAAGTGATCTATACGTTGGAATGCAGTACTTGGTCGCTCATTATTTCAGAACAAGTTGTAGCTTTGGAAGTGTAATTAGTTTCACAAAATTTTGTCACATAACTACGAAAGATTAATGACACCTCAGAGCAGTAGGCCGAAATGGCCTGAATTAAATCCAGCGCATTCGTCAGTCAAAAAGATGCAGAGAAAATGCCATCAGTTTATGAACACTATCTATAAATCAGATGCAAAAACCGACCGTCAATGTTTTAATAAATGAATTCTGATTTAATACATAGCGAAATGGTTAGTCGATACGAGTGCGGCTTGCATAACATAATAAAGAGAAACAAGTACTATTATCGTAGCCTTCCCGATTTTGTATTTTACACAATAAGCCTTAGCTATTGGTCGCCAACAATGATCTAAAAGCGTATAGCTTTTTTAATATGCTACCAAACTGCGGGTGTTCTGGTGAAATCCAAACGAAACATGAATTTTTACTCAGATCCTTGCGTAAAAATAAAAACGGCAAAGTCAGCTATTTACAAAGAATAAATTGTAATAAATAATGGGGCAAACACTATTTACGATTATAAACCCATTGCGTTATAAATAGTGACACAATAAAATTTAGTTGCATGATTGAACATGAATACGCTTAACTAATCAACTTGAATGTATATCTATAACTCGTTTGTTTTATAAAATATCTGCCATCACCGCGCTTTGGTGTTGTTAGGCAACCTTTTCTCGTGGGTCACCAATTTTATCATTGACTCGACAGCTTTCGTCAGTCTGTTTATTCTCCGTCAAAGTTTTCACGCCATAAATTTCATTAGTTCTCAAAAACATCTTGTCTTGTCCAAATCTAAGACATGCATGCTTTTGATTTAATAAGAGGCTGTTCGAATCTACCAATCAGCTTCATTCGTAGTTATTTAACCAACATTTGTCTAATGCCCTCGCCTATTAACATCTTCAAAGGAAATAAGCCTTGCTAAAAGTATTCTTTTATTAGAAGGCCTACAGTGTTTGGTAGATGAGCTAGGTAAATTGACCGGGTTTGCTCCCACAATCAGAAGTGTTCATTAATTGTTACAATGTTGGTTCTGGAATACAGTAGACAAGCAATCTGATAAAATGATGGATAAACTGCAAACCAAGGTAGAACGTATGGGATGACCCAGTTTTAGCTACAGAGGGACGCGAAATCTCAGATGTTGAGCATAAATAATTTAATCAGATGAGAATCATGCCGCACATTTAAAAGAATCATACACACGTTTGAGACGGACTTTGATGGTCTAGATCACAAAACACTAGTATTACCGATTTTAAAAGATTCAAGGAAATCTTTTTTTAATACTTGCCTAAACAGCAATACTATAAATGCAAGTTTTCTGTTGTCAATCATAAAGATGACATCTCAGTTCGTAGGCCTATGAAGCAATTTTCACTCAGCTTAGTCTTAATTCCTTATTTTGGCTGTTTGGCCAAATTGCTTAAATAAGCCTGCGCAAAATACACGGTAAATGAACCGTCTAATACATCATACGATAAAAGGAATAAAATAATAATTACAAGAATAAAAAATACTAACGTCATCAGCCCTACGCGTAAGTTAGCAACATGCTTACCTGAGGATCTGAGTGCAGTATACTCGGAAAATGGGTATGAGCATAACGGATCAATGCACATGTTGGACAAAACACCTACTCTTGACTTGATTATACATAATGGAACAGATTTTCCCGCTTTTTCACAGTTAGGGCAGAACTGCACTGACATGCCTAGGTAAAACCGCAGCCTACTCTAAGATGTATGCATGCAAAAAAGAGCTAATATTTAATGGCAAACAACGCATTTGTAAAAACCAAGTATAGAAAATGATTTATTAAATAAGTTTTACTTTAAAAAGCTATAAACTCTCGTAAATTATTCAATACAAATACATAATTTTAATTTTATTCTACTTAAAATCACAGCCGTTGAGAGTATAAATACAAATAACAAATTAATATAAAGTAAACGCCCCGGCTTCAAGTAAATGCCGTACGACGTTACAAACTCGGTTAAGGTGCTCTGAATAGAGATTAGTTACTGATATGTGGGCCCTTAAGAGGGCCTTGGCGGCGTTCGCGTAAGTTATATATATATGTAAGTTGATGTTCTGTTCCTTGGGTGGACTCTGGTTGTGGTTCCTGCTGTTGTTATCATGTGTGGACAACTTGGTTGAAGTTCTGCATTAATTGGCTCGTCTTGCTGGCTGAAGTGCAACATGGTGAGTCACGAATGTTGCCAATTGTTGGTGAAACAAATCAATATCCAGCGTAGGTATTGACAGCCGACAGCACGCACATGTGTAACACGAGGCAGAATGCAGAAACGACCACCTGACTTGCATGGTAAATTACCGTGCTTAAATAGCATGCAATATGTGTACTTGCACACTATTGGTTAAACAATTTTGCTTTTTTCTCATTGGTGCAACGTAAATAAATTTGAATTTTATTTACGCAATATGTCGGCGATTGATTTATGTCGTTACAACACTTTCCTCTCTGAAAAAAAGAAAAAATATTCCTCTCTGCGAGGCTAGATAAGAAATGCATGACAGAGTTCGAACCAAGTTAAGCAAAAATATGATGAACCATAAGTGCTGGGCTTAAATATGCTTGTTGGTTGCTTCAACAATGATATGATGCCAGGTAACCACTAGGAATTGCTACACAAATTGTTAGCTCTAGTGGACGGTCATAGCACGTGAGGCAAAATAGAGCAGTGTAAGTTTTTGGAGCCGCAGCGTGAAGATTTCGAGGTAAATCGCCTCTGAATTTGCCAGGTTTAAGATAAAAACCTAAGCAGGTTGGATCGTTGTCAATGTGTTTGTATACGACCAAAGGAGCTAGAGTGCTCGACGTTGTGGTCATGACATTTGTAGAGTGGTCTTTGTGCAATTGATAAAGTTGAGATATGCATTGAAAGTGGCCTGTACCATGATATGAAGCTGATCACTACTTAGTGTTGTTACACGAAAGCGTTAGCTCTAAGTAGCTGGTCATACCAAAATAGGCAGTGTAATGTCATGTGTGAGAAATACATTATAATGTAAAAATATGTACATTAAAATCAAAGGTAACTGCATAAAAATATGTACACGAACATTGCCTCAGAGATGGCATAATACCAAAGAACTGTTTAAAAATGCTACACAATTGTTAGCTAAGAACAGCTGGTTATGCCACGTGAGACAAATACGAAAAATAACGTAAGGTTAAAAAATTTTATAGTTAATGTTAATGTTTTTAAAAAAATTAATTACGCGTTATACAAAGCAGGTCATTGAGATTGTGAGCAGACGGAGCCTGAGACGTGTGTAGAAGGTTGAACGCTCTCAGGATCAGGTGGTTCGATAAACGGTTTCAACCTGTCTATGCTTACTGATGTCGGTGTAGCGCCTTGCATAATGATGAAGTATTTTGGCTGTTTTAGTAAAATCGGGTAAGGACCGCGATACTTTGGTTGTAGTGGTGCAACAGCATTATTGTTGCGAACGAGTATTCTCTTGCAGCTGTGGAGCTGTGGGTGAACGAAGACTGGACGAGGCGTGTGTCTCGGCTGCTGTTCGGACATGTTACCGAAATGAAGTCGAAGGCGGGTAGCTTCGTCTTGTGGGTCATCTTGTGCCGGTAGTAGACGTGGGAGCTGACTAGGCAGGCGTAGATCCATGTCATACAAGAGTTGTGACGCAGACGTTTTAATGGATTCACGAGTACGGGAACGCATGGCCAGCAGAACTAAAGGTAGTGCATCGACCCAGTTGCCATTAATGGACGAGGATGCTAAAGCTGCTTTGAGTTCCCTATGCATTCTCTCTACCATGCCATTAGCTTGGGGATGGTAGGCAGTCGTCTGGCGTAAGATGCATCCCATGTACCGCAAGGTGGTTTTGAAACGATCAGATGAGAAGCAAGTGCCCCTGTCCGTGATGACCTCATTGGGAACACCATAATTGGATATCCATGCAGAGATAAAACCGTTAGTTACTTCGTCTGCAGAAATGGTGTCAAGAGGTAATGCCGCAGGCCACCGTGTAAATCTATCGATCATAGTTAGAAGGTAGCTGAAACCTTGAACCTTTGTCAGATAAACTATGTCGATGTGGACGATGGCTAGGCGAGAAGTAGACCGAAAATGTTGCAACTTAGAACGAGTGTGTCGTGTGATCTTGATTTTCTGACAAATTGCACACTCTGAGACCCATCGTTTAACATTCTGCCTAAGTCTGTGACCCCAGAAACGATCTGTAAGAAGTCGGACAGTCGCTTGGCTTCCTGGGTGAGAAATTGAGTGAATTGAATCGAAAACTTTTCTCTGAAGGCTGGTCGGCAGAACTGGCTTGTTGGGCTGCGTACCCGTGAAGAAAACAATTGGTAAGCCTTCCCACAGACGGCATATGAACTTGGTTGGGTGACGGGCTATTGATCTTTGAATGTGAATGTCACCGCGTTGTTCAGTTCGCAGGAGAGTTGGCGTTAGTGCAGGTTCACTGAGTGCCACGGAGTTGACAGTGAATGGTGACGGCGAAGGTGGTTGTAGAGACGTCTGGCCTGGACAGGGCATCTGCAATGAAGTTCTGTTTGCCCTTGACGTGAAAGACGTCAAATTGCCATTCGTTTAGACGAGAAAGCTGTCTTTCCACTCTGGCAGGGTACTTGGCGATAGATGAAGTTGCGTTTCGAAGTGCGCTAACTAGTGGTGCATGATCTGTGAAAACAACAAATCTGCTACTGCCAATGATGCTGATAAAATGGCGCACTGCGTCGTGGATGGCAAGAAGTTCTCGGCCGAAAGTGTCGTACCTCGTTTCTACTGGTTGGAGAGTACGCGAGTAGAAACTGATAGGCTTCCGAACTCCGTCGATCTCTTGTTCCAAAGTGGCTCCAATAGCGAATTCAGAAGCATCTGTCGTGAGTAGAAATGGCTTTTCGAAATCTGGATGCGTTAGCATTGTGGCATTTGCTAACGAGTTGATGGCAAGTCGAAGTAATTCCTCGTCTTCGGATGACCAAGCAATGATGGAATACTTGCTAAGTCCTTTTCGGTTCCGCAGGTGCCTGCACAAAGGATAAAGTTGTTTTGAAAGGCCTGGAAGGAACTTGCGATAATAGTTTATTACTCCCAGGATTTTCTGCAAATCGCTCAAAGTCCTTGGTGACTTGATATTCTTGATTGAATTCGTCTTTGACGGCAACGGTTGAATACCTTGGGCCGTGATACGATGCCCTAAGAAGTCGACGGATGAAGTTGCAATCTGCGACTTGTCACAGTTGATCTTGAGTCCGTGGTTGGATAAGCGTGAGAGGACATTTCGTAGATGTTTCGCATGAGATTCTAGATCTGGACTGAATACCATAATGTCATCTAGATATGACATACAATAAGCAGAGTCGTCGCGAAGTATGTTGTCTATGAATCTTTGAAATGTCTGAGTAGCACACTTGAGTCCAAAAGGCATGTAAAGATATTCAAAAAGGCCAAATGGAGTGATGACTGCAGTTTTCTCGATATCCTCTGGTGCTACCGGTATGTGGTGGTACGCTTGTCTGAGGTCAATCACTGAGAAGAAATTGCTGCCGTTGAGTTTTTCAAGTAAAGTGTTGATATTTGGAATAGGATATGCATCAGATTTTGTCACTGAATTTAGCTTACGGTAGTCTCCACAGGCTCTGTACGATCCGTTTGATTTAGAGACTAAGTGCATTGGTGACGCCCATGAACTTTTTGATGGTCTGATGATTCCCTCTTCCAAAAGCCTTGAGAATTCTTCTTGGGCAGCTTTCAGCTTAGCAGGAGCCAGTGGTCGCTTCTTGAGTGCAATAGGTTGTCCTTCTGTGACGATATGATGCATCGTGTTGGAGACTCGTAGCTCTGACTTGTTAAGATCGAAAAGCGATTTGTATTTTCGAAGAGCTGCTGATATCTCTGCTGAATGATGCACTGGGGTTGGCTGAATGACCTGTAACTCCAAACGCTCGGATGCAAGTGTCCAAAAGCTTTGTTCAAGTCCGGTGGAGAATTCGATGATTTTTTGATTGGCAAGATCAACAATGAGCCGAAATTTCAGAAGGAAATCAAAGCCTATTATATTATGTGAGACCTTGGCAATGATGAAGTTGTGGGAAAATTCACGTCGTAGACCTATGTTGATTGTGCGGTATTGGCAGCCATAAGTTGGTATGGGCTCGCCTGTAGCTGTTGCGAGAAGAACGCCTAGCGACATCTCGGCCATTGAATCACCTTTGAGAACTGAGACTGCCGAACCTGTGTCTACGATAAACTCTTCGCCAGTTTTGAAATCAAGAAGGTGCAGAAGTTCGTTTAGCTGTTTGTCCGGGTCATGCAAACAAGTAGGCTGGTGATTGTGACCGGCATTGTCTGTTTGGTTCTCTATGTGAAAAATTCGGCGTGGACGAAAAGAGTCGACAGGGATGTCGGATTGTAGTTGGCTTCTTCCCTGTAGCGCCGTTGATGCCGTTGATGTGCAGAAAGTACGGTCTTCTACTTCCTGCGCCAGACGTTTCCCGATACTGATGCACCCTTGTGCCTGCGGTCTGTTGTCCTCTCCGCCAGCTGTGGAAATTGACACTCATTCGGAAATTCTTCGGAACGACAAAGACAAACTTGGCAAGCATAAAAAACTTCTGGTCGTTATAACACCAGTTCTTTGGAGCATATTTATTAAATGATTGCGGAGATCTCGATCGCCGCCTACCATTATAATTTGACTTGGAAACGAATTTTGGTCGAGCATTCACATGATTTATCTCCGATTTGGTAATGGCCAATCCTTCTAGAACTTTGGCCATGTTCGCCACTGTTCTCTCTAAGGAGGAGATTCTATCATCTTGCGGGGGTGAAGAAAAGGATGATGGATTCACTTTGGGTTCCAAAACCCTATATTCTAACTCACATCTCTCAGATAAGTCATCTATAGAGAGAGTGTTGGGGAGCTGTCTGGCAAAGAGTTTTAATGTTTGGGGAAGATTGTTAATAAAAACAACCTTAGCCTCATGGTCAGAAATGTTGGTTTTATACCAACGTTTCCGTAATTCCCTCAGTATTTCGATGGGGCCAAGATTTGGCATATCTAACTGCGCATATTTGTTTATTATCTGCTCAGTTTCCGTGGGTCCAAGCAAGGATTCTACCTCGTTTTGTAGGCCCAAAATGGGATTAGGTAGCTTCCTAATGGCCTCAAGCTTAGGATAAATCCGTCGCTGCAATTCAGAAGGTAGTTTAGCAAAAACCTTCGACAGTTTTTGATGACTGTCATAATCAGGAAACGGGGAGAAAGCGGAGTCTACGCGCATAAAAAATAGCTCACTATCTCCATCCCAAACAGGAACATCAATATCTAAAATTGGACCTGACATTTTAACAATCTTAAGGGATCTTAAAAGCATAAATTTATAAGCAATATGAAAATGTATAAATATACTTTAACGAAACGCTTACCCACAAACAGCTTCCACAGTTGAGTGAGCGCAGAACAAAAAAGTCACTGTTTCCAAAAATCCGAAATTGAGTTTGTCGAGTACGTACGGTGCCGTTTCGTACGTAGGAAAGTTAAACAGAGGCCCCGTTGGCCTTTGATGACAATGTATTATAATTATCCCCACAAATCCACGAATATATACCCAACAGATTTCCCAGAAAACCACGATCAGGGTAAAGAAAACACAAATGTCAATCTATTTATCCCAAATAGATGAAAAAGGAAGTCAATTTTATTTATACCAAAAAAATCAGAACAATAATCAGTATCCTGGCGCGGTCGCCAATTTTGTAAACGCCCCGGCTTCAAGTAAATGCCGTACGACGTTACAAACTCGGTTAAGGTGCTCTGAATAGAGATTAGTTACTGATATGGGGGCCCTTAAGAGGGCCTTGGCGGCGTTCGCGTAAGTTATATATATGTAAGTTGATGTTCTGTTCCTTGGGTGGACTCTGGTTGTGGTTCCTGCCTTTGTTATCATGTGTGTTGAAGTTCTGCATTAATTGGCTCGTCTTGCTGGCTGAAGTGCAACACGGTGAGTCACGAATGTTGCCAATTGTTGGTGAAACAAATCAATATCCAGCGTAGGTATTGACAGCCGACAGCACGCACATGTGTAACACGAGGCAGAACGCAGATACGACCAACTGACTTGCATGGTAAATTACCGTGCTTAAATAGCATGCAATATGTGTACTTGCATACTATTGGTTAAACGTGGTTAAACGTGGTTAAACGGCAATTTTCTTTTTTCTCATTGGTGCAACGTAAATAAATTTGAATTTAATTTACGCAATATGTCGGCGATTGATTTGTGTCGTTACAATAAGCTGCGATATTTAATAAAAACTTACGCGATATAAAAAATGGCAAATCACGTCAATTATTCGTAAAACATTTAAACCGCACAATCAATTTAACACAGGGTCTTAAACAAGACTGCTGTCGATATCAGTTATCACATGTCGCGGTTAGCATGATATAATTAAATTCAACATATAACAGTTAAATACTGCTTGGTGCAGAGAACTAATATATGCAGGTATGTATTAGGTGTTGCGAATCTAATAACAAATTAGTCAGTTGTGACCAGAAGGATAAACCAAAGACAGCATCAACGGATAGTATAATCTCATGCACATTCATTTCGCGCTTACTGGTGACTCATCAGAAGGAGCCGGTATTACCCTCTTTTACCACTATATATTTGGGTGAGGAATGCAGTATTGTAGGATGTTTTGTAGTTGTCTAGTTAGTAATGAATACCTACATTTTCATGGTGATTGTCATCCCCACCCGTTCAATTATCAGTCCCTGACATTTTCCGAAGGGTGAAGTACAAAAATCATCCATTCTCAGACGTTTATTGCTAGTCGTGTAGCTAAGCATGAATCACTTAACAGTTAAACAAAACGAACCGTGCTCTAGACGGCAACAACATGATATATTGTCAACACAATTGAATGTCTTATTCACACGTAATTATTAGGAACAAAAACGTCTGAATCGTGATGAATACATGTAAATAATTGAGAATATATGGTGATATAATTCCAGATGGATTAGCAATTTATTTTAAAGTCACTGGTAAATATTGTCACTGATAATTGATTGATAGAAATCGTGTAAAAACAGTCTTGAAAAATACATCACAAATAATTATTCCATTGTTTGCTAGGTTTTTGAATGTTTTAATTATACTAACTCATTGAACTCTGATGTCCTGATGCGTAGAATCATATCTGAAATGTAATTAATGGTGTAAACTGAGATTAATGCAAAGAAAGTCAATAAATCCACATGGACACTATAATCCACCGCATGTTCCCTGCGTATTGCGCGCGGGTGTGTATATTTATTAAACAAAACCATATTAATTACAATTAATTTTGCCGTACAAGAAATCTAAATTAAAACTTGAGTCCGTGGTTGGATAAGCGTGAGAGGACATTTCGTAGATGTTTCGCATGAGATTCTAGATCTGGACTGAATACCATAATGTCATCTAGATATGACATACAATAAGCAGAGTCGTCGCGAAGTATGTTTCTAAAATCACAGTTAAGAGAATGATTGTGTAAAAACAGAGTTAGATTTTTTTATCTTAAAGAGCACTATATTTGTCGAAATTGAACATCGTTGGGTTGTAACGCAGAGCCGCGTGTTACATACACCCCCCAACAATGAAAAGTAGTACACAATGAAGGGGGCTAACCTTACAGGAAGCGTTATGGCTCTGCCGTAACGAGTAACTACTGATGTTGGCTCTGTCGACACTGATTCTGGTTCCTCTATATCTTGCGGTGGCGTGATGCGTTAGTTGGCTCGGTTGTTGGTGAGATGTCGGGCGTCAGTCCTTGTTCAGCAAAACTGTCTGGAGGTGGAATCAACGTTTCTTCGCCGCCTGATAGCTCAACATCGCGGAACAGCGGGTCATTTGGATAAACGGCGGCTGGGATAATCTGTCTTTGGAGATAGCTTCAGCTTTGCCATTAATCTCTAAAATAATATAATTCTGACGTCGATTTAACACACGATAAGGACCGCGCTTTGATTTAGCTAGAATCCTGTTAATCATGTCGTTGTTGATGAAGAACCATTTGCAGCTATCAAAATCTTTGCGTTTATATATTGGACCATGTCGCTGACGTGTAAGACAGATCGTTCACCGTTTTCGCAGTTTCAGAGCGTGATCGGACTAGTTCGCCAGGCAGCCGTACACATTCGCCAAATACCATTTCAGCGGAGCTACATTTGATCGGTTCACGAGGTCTTGTACGCATTGATAGGAGTACTTTCGGTAAAACCGAAAGCCAATTTTCTTCTGGGCTGGCGTTGAGCGCCGCTTTCTGTTCCCGGTGTGGCCTTTCGGCGAAACCATTTGCTCTCGGATTGCGAGCGGCGGTCACGGAGTGTTTGACACCATAGTATTGAAGTAGGGCTTCGAACTCTTCTCCGAGGAATTGTGCGCCACGATCGGTTGTCACCTCAGCTGGAGCACCGAGCCGAGCAAACCAATTGAGCTCTAAAGCATAAATGACAATTTCTTGCTTCATGTCTGGCAGTGGTATGGCCTCATACCATCGAGTGGTGCGATCCCGTATTGACAGTCGATATCGTATATTGTTCACGGCAGGTAAGGTTAGCAGATCAACGTGTATGTGCGTGAACCGTACTTTGAGCACTTGGATGACTTGTGGCGCCGTTTTGGTGTGTCTCGTCACTTTGCATTTCTGACATTCTAGACATTGTTTTGACCACTTCTTGACATCTCGCCGCATGCCAGGTCAAAAATACGTTCTGGATAGAATTTCCACTGAGGCTTCGCCAGATGGATGGCTCATTGAATGGTAAACCTCGAAGATCTTGTGACGGAGTTTTTCAGGTATAAACGGCCGAGGGCCCACGCCAGTTATTTCACACTGCAGCAGAGTTCCATCATAATCAAATGTTTTCAGGCGATTGACATCAAATGTCCGAAGTGATGGATCATCTTGCTGAGCTGCTTGCAATTCCTGAGTGCTTATAGGTGAAGGACACAGGATAGAGGCACAGAGTTCTGCAGGACGGCTTAGGGAGTCTGCGACCACGTTTTCTGACCCTTTGACATGAGTGACTTCATATTCATACTCGTGTATTCGTGTAAGTTGTGAGTTGACACGTCGTGAATATAAATACTCTTTCTTTCCTCTTAACATCGGAAGTAGAGGAAGATTGTTTGTGTAGATCTTGAACTTTCGGCCATCCAGATAGGTGTGGAATTGTTGGATCAACCGGTAGATTGCGAGTAACACTTTCCCTAATATATCATATCGCGTCTCGCGAGGTTGTAGTTTTTGCGAGTAGAAGGCGAAAGTTCGGTGTATGCCATTGGTGGACTGTTGAAGTACTGCGCCTATGGCAACATCGGTTGCGTCAGTGATCAATTCAAAAGGTTGAGACCAATCAAGATAATGTAGCATTGTCGCTTTGCATAAGACCCTTTTGGCATACACGTAAGCCTGCATTTCTTCCACGTTGAGCTGACTCAGTTGTGATTTCATGACAAAACGGCTTTCTGGCACGAGATATTTGTGAAGAAGTGCCAGAACTTTAGCAAGGCAGTACTTCATCTTGCCCAAGAATCGTCGTAATGCTCGAACGGTGGTTGGAGGCTGTAGATCTTGAATAGCACGAACCTTAGCATGTATAGGTGTCATGCCTTTCTCGAAAATTTGATGACCTAGGAATTCAATTGATTTTTGTGCAAAGACACATTTTTTGCCATTAAGTCGGAGGCCATAGTCTGCTAGACGTGTGAATAGAATGTCAATATGTCGTATATGTTCGGATATTGAGTTGGAGAATACCAGGATGGCGTTAGAAACATGCTTACCTGAGGATCTGAGTGCAGTATACTCGGAAAATGGGTATGAGTAAAATGGACCAATGCACATGTTGGACAAAACACCTACTCTTGACTTGATTATACATAATGGAACAGATTTTTCCGCTTTTTCACAGTTAGGGCAGAACTGCACTGACATGCCTTGGAAAAACCGCAGCATACTCTTAGATGTATGCATGCAAAAAAGAGCTAATATTTAATGGCAAACAACGCATTTGTAAAAACCAAGTATAGAAAATGATTTATTAAATAAGTTTTACTTCAAAAAGCTATAAACTCTCGTAAATTATTCAATACAAATACATAATTTTAATTTTATTCTACTTAAAGTCACAGCAATTGAGAGTATAAATTCAAATAACAAATTAATATAAGCTGCGATATTTAAAAAAAAATTACGCGATATAAAAAAGGCAAATCACGTCAATTATTCGTAAAATATTTAAACCGCACAATCAATTTAACACAGGGTCTTAAACAAGACTGCTGTCGATATCAGTTATCACATGTCGCGGTAAGCATGACATAATTAAATTCAACATATAACAGTTAAATACTGCCTGGTGCAGAGAACTAATATATGCAGGTATGTATTAGGTGTTGCGAATCTAATAACAAATTAGTCAGTTGTGACCAGAAGGATAAACCAAAGACAGCATCAACAGATAGTATAATCTCATGCACATTCGTTTCGCGCTTACTGGTGACACATCAGAAGGAGCCGTTATTACCCTCTTTTACCACTATATATTTGGGTGAGGAATGTAGTATTGTAGGATGTTTTGTAGTTGTCTAGTTAGTAATGAATACCTACATTTTCATGGTGATTGTCATCTCCACCCGTTCAGTTATCAGTCCCTGACATTTTCCGAAGGGTGAAGTACAAAAACTCATTCGTTTTCAGACGTTTATTGCAAGTCGTGTAGCTAAGCATGAATCAATTAACAGTTAAACAAAACGAACCGTGCTCTAGACGGCAACAACATGATATATTGTCAACACAATTGAATGTCTTATTCACACGTAATTATTAGGAACACAAACGTCTGAATCGTGATGAATACATGTAAATAATTGAGAATATATGATGATATAATACCAGATAGATTAGCAATTTAGTTTAAAGTCACTGGTAAATAATGTCACTGATAATTGATTGATAAAAATCGTGTAAAAACAGTCTTGAAAAATACATCACAAATAATTATTCCATTGTTCTCTAGGTTTTTGACTGTTTTAATTATACTAACTCATTGAACTCT
>JAQBSW010010848.1:0-22423 GCA_029291075.1 Eudiplozoon nipponicum | reverse complement strand
GTATATGTGGCGAAAGCTGCAAACAGTTAATGTTCGTGACTGCATAGAAATTGTGCAGCCGACATTTCCAGTCAAGTTCAATGTATGCGAGACTGCTAGAGGTGAGAGCCGCATATCTAAATTTGATTTCCATATATATTCAATGCGGTTTGATCCTCGATAGTCAGTTTGCCGTCGTACTCTGATGATGATCATGGAAGGTCGAAACGCGTCAGTGCGTTGCGGCTGGCGGTAGTTTTGTTATGTTGTTCGACGACTGGTTAAATACAATGGGATTGGTGTTTACTTCAAGCTCGCAAACTTGATTTAAAGAATTGTTACCACCACCCGCGCAAACAATTATTGTTAAATTGTATTGCCTGTATATGTATATGTGGCGAAAGCTACAAACAGTTAATGTTCGTGACTGCATAGAAATTGTGCAGCCGACATTTCCAGTCAAGTTCAATGTATGCGAGACTGCTAGAGGTGAGAGCCGCATATCTAAATTTGATTTCCATATATATTCAATGCGGTTTGATCCTCGATAGTCAGTTTGCCGTCGTACTCTGATGATGATCATGGAAGGTCGAAACGCGTCAGTGCGTTGCGGCTGGCGGTAGTTTTGTTATGTTGTTCGACGACTGGTTAAATACAATGGGATTGGTGTTTACTTCAAGCTCGCAAACTTGATTTAAAGAATTGTTACCACCACCCGCGCAAACAATTATTGTTAAATTGTATTGCCTATATATGTATATGTGGCGAAAGCTACAAACAGTTAATGTTCGTGACTGCATAGAAATTGTGCAGCCGACATTTCCAGTCAAGTTCAATGTATGCGAGACTGCTAGAGGTGAGAGCCGCATATCTAAATTTGATTTCCATATATATTCAATGCGGTTTGATCCTCGATAGTCAGTTTGCCGTCGTACTCTGATGATGATCAAGGAAGGTCGAAACGCGTCAGTGCGTTGCGGCTGGCGGTAGTTTTGTTATGTTGTTCGACGACTGGTTAAATACAATGGGATTGGTGTTTACTTCAAGCTCGCAAACTTGATTTAAAGAATTGTTACCACCACCCGCGCAAACAATTATTGTTAAATTGTATTGCCTATATATGTATATGTGGCGAAAGCTGCAAACAGTTAATGTTCGTGACTGCATAGAAATTGTGCAGCCGACATTTCCAGTCAAGTTCAATGTATGCGAGACTGCTAGAGGTGAGAGCCGCATATCTAAATTTGATTTCCATATATATTCAATGCGGTTTGATCCTCGATAGTCAGTTTGCCGTCGTACTCTGATGATGATCAAGGAAGGTCGAAACGCGTCAGTGCGTTGCGGCTGGCGGTAGTTTTGTTATGTTGTTCGACGACTGGTTAAATACAATGGGATTGGTGTTTACTTCAAGCTCGCAAACTTGATTTAAAGAATTGTTACCACCACCCGCGCAATCAATTATTGTTAAATTGTATTGCCTATATATGTATATGTGGCGAAAGCTACAAACAGTTAATGTTCGTGACTGCATAGAAATTGTGCAGCCGACATTTCCAGTCAAGTTCAATGTATGCGAGACTGCTAGAGGTGAGAGCCGCATATCTAAATTTGATTTCCATATATATTCAATGCGGTTTGATCCTCGATAGTCAGTTTGCCGTCGTACTCTGATGATGATCATGGAAGGTCGAAACGCGTCAGTGCGTTGCGGCTGGCGGTAGTTTTGTTATGTTGTTCGACGACTGGTTAAATACAATGGGATTGGTGTTTACTTCAAGCTCGCAAACTTGATTTAAAGAATTGTTACCACCACCCGCGCAAACAATTATTGTTAAATTGTATTGCCTGTATATGTATATGTGGCGAAAGCTACAAACAGTTAATGTTCGTGACTGCATAGAAATTGTGCAGCCGACATTTCCAGTCAAGTTCAATGTATGCGAGACTGCTAGAGGTGAGAGCCGCATATCTAAATTTGATTTCCATATATATCAATGCGGTTTGATCCTCGATAGTCAGTTTGCCGTCGTACTCTGATGATGATCATGGAAGGTCGAAACGCGTCAGTGCGTTGCGGCTGGCGGTAGTTTTGTTATGTTGTTCGATGACTGGTTAAATACAATGGGATTGGTGTTTACTTCAAGCTCGCTAACTTGATTTAAAGCATTGTTACCACCACCCGCGCAATCAATTATTGTTAAATTGTATTGCCTATATATGTATATGTGGCGAAAGCTGCAAACAATTAATGTTCGTGACTGCATAGAAATTGTGCAGCCGACATTTCCAGTCAAGTTCAATGTATGCGAGACTGCTAGAGGTGAGAGCCGCATATCTAAATTTGATTTCCATATATATTCAATGCGGTTTGATCCTCGATAGTCAGTTTGCCGTCGTACTCTGATGATGATCAAGGAAGGTCGAAACGCGTCAGTGCGTTGCGGCTGGCGGTAGTTTTGTTATGTTGTTCGACGACTGGTTAAATACAATGGGATTGGTGTTTACTTTAAGCTCGCAAAATTGATTTAAAGAATTGTTACCACCACACACGCAAACAATTATTGTTAAATTGTATTCCCTATATATGTATATGTGGCGAAAGCTACAAACATTTAATGTTCGTGACTGCATAGTAATTGTGCAGCCGACATTTCCAGTTAAGTTCAATGTATGCGAGACTGCTAGAGGTGAGAGCCGCATATGTAAATTTATTTCCTTATATATTCAATGCGGTTTGATCCTCGATAGTCAGTTTGCCGTCGTACTCTGATGATGATCAAGGAAGGTCGAAACGCGTCAGTGCAATACGACTGGCGGTAGTTTTGTTATGTTGTTCGACGACTGGTTAAATACAATGGGATTGGTGTTTCCTTCAATCTCGCAAACTTTATTTAAAGAATTTTTACCATCATCCGCGCAAACATTTATTGTTAAATTGTATTGCCTGTATATGTATATGTTGCGAAAGCTACAAACATTTAATGTTCGTGACTGCATAGAAATTGTGCAGCCGACATTTCCAATCAAGTTCAATGTATGCAAGACTGCTAGAGGTGAGAGCCGCATATCTAAATTTGATTTCCATATATATTCAATGCGGATTGATCCTCGATAGTCAGTTTGCCGTCGTACTCTGATGATGATCATGGAAGGTCGAAACGCGTCAGTGCGTTGCAGCTGGCGGTAGTTTTGTTATGTTGTTCGACGACTGGTTTAATACAATGGGATTGGTGTTTGCTTCAAGCTCGCAAACTTGATTTAAAGAATTGTTACCACCACACGCGCAAACAATTATTGTTAAATTGTATTGCCTATATATGTATATGTGGCGAAAGCTACAAACAGTTAATGTTCGTGACTGCATAGAAATTGTGCAGCCGACATTTCCAGTCAAGTTTAATGTATGCGAGACTGCTAGAGGTGAGAGCCGCATATCTAAATTTGATTTCTATATATATTTAATGCAGTTTGATCCTCGATGGTCAGTTTTCCGTCGTACTCTGTGATGATCAAGGAAGGTCAAAACGCGTCAGTTCGTTGCTGGCTGGCGGTAGTTTTGTTATGTTGTTCGACGACTGGTTAAATACAATGGGATTGGTGTTTACTTGAAGCTCGAAAATTTGATTTGAAGAATTGTTACCACCACCCGCGCAAATAATTATTGTTAAATTTTATTGCCTATATATGTATATGTGGCGAAAGCTGCAAACAGTTAATGTTCGTGACTGCATAGAAATTGTGCAGCCGACATTTCCCGTCAAGTTCAATGTATGCGAGACTGCTAGAAGAGAGAGCCGAACATCTAAATTTGATTTCCGTACATACTCATTGTGGTTTGATCCTCGATAGTCAGTTTGCCGTCGTACTCTGATGATGATCAAGGAAGGTCGAAAGGCGTCAGTGCGTTGCGGCTGGCGGTAGTTTTGTTATGTTGTTCGACGACTGGTGAAATACAATGGGATTGGGGTTTATTTCAAGCTCGCAAACTTGATTTAAAGACTTGTTACCATTACACGCGCAAACAATTATTTTTAAATTGTATTGCCTATATATGTATATATGGCGAAAGCTACAAACAGTTAATGTTCGTGACTGCATAGAAATTGTGCAGCCGACATTTCCAGTCAAGTTAAATGTATGCAAGACTGCTAGAGGTGAGAGCCGCATATCTAAATTTGATTTCCATATATATTCAATGCGGTATGATCCTCGATAGTCAGTTTGCCGTCGTACTCTGATGATGATCAAGGAAGGTCGAAACGCATCAGTGCGTTGCGGCTGGCGGTAGTTTTGTTATGTTGTTCGACGACTGGTTAAATACAATGGGATTGGTGTTTACTTCAAGCTCGCAAACTTGATTTAAAGAATTGTTACCACCACCCGTGCAAACAATTATTGTTAAATTGTATTGCCTATATATGTATATGTGGCGAAAGCTACAAACAGTTAATGTTCGTGACTGCATGGAAATTGTGCAGCCGACATTTCCAGTCAAGTTCAATGTTTGCGAGACTGCTAGACGTGAGAGCCGCATATCTAAACTTCATTTCCATATATTTTAAATGCAGTTTGATCCTCGATAGTCAGTTTATCGTCGTACTCTGATGATGATCAAGGAAGGTCGAATCGCGTCAGTGCTTTGCGGCAGGAGGTAGTTTTGTCATGTTTTTTTACGTCTGGTTAAATACAATGGGATTGGTGTTTACTTCAAGCTCGCAAACTTGATTTCAAGAATTGTTACCACCGCCCAGGCAAACAATTATTTTTAAATTGTATCGCCTGTATATGTACATGTGGCAAAAGCCACAAATATTTTATTTTCGTGACTGAATAGAAATTGTGCAGCCGAAATATTCAGTCATGTTCAATTCATGCGAACCGTTGAGGAGCCGCACATTCAAATTTCTGATTTCCACATGTCTAATGCGGTTTGATCCCTGATAATCAGCTTCGCCGTCGTACCTGATGATGATCAAGGAAGGTCGGAACGCGTCAGTTCGTTGCGACGGGCGGTAGTTTTGTTGTGTTTTTCGACGACTGGTTAAATATATTGCGATTTGTGTTTATTTCAAGCTCACAAACTTGATTTTAAATATTGTTACCACCACCCGCGCAAACAATTATTTTTAAATTGTATTGCCTATATATGTATATGTGGCGAAAGCTACAAACATTTAATGTTCGTGACTGCATAGAAATTGTGCAGCCGACATTTCCAGTCAAGTTCAATGTATGCAAGACTGCTAGAGTGAGGCCGCATATCTAAATTTGATTCCATATATTCAATGCGGTTTGATCCTCGATAGTCAGTTTGTCGTCGTACTCTGATGATCATCATGAAGGTCGAAACGCGTCAGTGCGTTGCGGCTGGTGGTAGTTTTATGTTGTTCGACGGCTGGTTAAATACAATGGGATTGTTGTTTACTTCAAGCTCGCAAACTTGATTTAAAGAATTTTTACCACCACCCGCGCATACAATTATTGTTAAATTGTATTGCCTATATATGTATATATGGCGAAAGCTACAAACATTTAATGTTCGTATGTATTAGGTTTTGCGAACCTAGTAACAAATAAGTTCAGTTGTGACCAGAAGGATAAACCAAGGCAGCATGAACGGAAAGTATAATCTCATGCACATTCGTTTCGTGCTTACTGGCGACTCATCAGTAGGAGCCGGTATTACGCCCTTTAACCACTATATATTTGGTAGAAGAATGTGGAATAATAGGACGGTACAATCTCCTAGACGAATGTGTAAACCTGCAATAGTGAAGCTAACATAATCTAAAGTCAACGACAATGCGACTTCAATGCTAACTCACACTATTTAATATATATACAGAGTCTGTAAAGGATACTAACACTACGGCTATTGTGTTAGTAACTGATACCTTTTTTGAAATCGATGAGTACCGGATACTAACACTATGGTTTCCGAGTCGGTACATGATTCCAACCTGAGTGGATATAAATTTATGCTAAAGTTCACCAAATTGAGAATTACAATATGCTATTGGTTATATTAGAGGTGTTCCTTAGTGGGGCAACCACTATCGGTTCCAATAGCTAATATCTTCATGCATTAAATGGAGAAGACTGTCTTAGAAATAACGCCCCTAAATCCTTAATTGTATGTACGATATTTGGATGATATATTAGTTATTTGGAATCACGAGGAGGATCAACTGATAAATTTCTTAAACATAGCAAATCAGGTGAGCGAGCTTAAATTTACAATTGAAAATGAATCAAGTGGCGAATTACCATTTCTGGATGTCAAGTTAATTAGAAATGGTACAAAACTAGAACGGGATGTTTATAGGAAGGATACTTACTCAGGTATCCTTCTTAATTTCGATTCAAATCATCCATATAGAATGAAAATCGGTATCTTAAAATCGATGATAATAAGAAGCTTAAGATTAACAGATAAAAACATAGAGAGATTGAATTAGGGAGACTGCGAGAAATATTCAGTGCTAATGGGTATCCTCTAAAGTTAATTGAAGCAACTATAATGAGCGTTATAAGTAAATTTAATCATGACTGGAAGTACGTGAAGTCAGATAAAGCAAAAGATGACCGGAGGGTAATGGTTATACCTGACTCTAAACTAAGTAGAAAAATCAAAATGGTAGCAGCAAAATACAATATACCTATTATTTTAAAACAGACCCTTACCCTGGGTATTAAACTTCCCAACCAAAAGGAGAAAATAGAACCGTTAGACACATCAGGAATATATGAAATTCCATGTAACGACTGTAACCTGATGTATGTGGGTGAAACCATGCGCCCAATTAAGGTTAGAAGAGGAGAACATAAAACCGCATGCAAGTATGCCCATGTTAATAGATCAGATCTTGCACGCCATACAGTAGAGACAGGACACACAATTAATTGGGATGGGTGCAGACGTATATCAATTTGTAGCCGTAGCAGTTGGACTAGACTGATTAGAGAATCCATCGGAATTAAATCGAGAAATGACATAATGAATGAAACAGCCGTAGAAAAATCACTAGGTCCTATTCGGAATACAGCACTAAATAACGGTAGAAAACGAAGATTGCACGAATCAGAATCAGAATCAGAAACTCGCTCAAGTAAAAGAATAAGAACACTGGACTGATATTAACTTATAGAGGTGGAGAGTGTGTAATTCAATATCGCCCAATTTATTTTTGATTAACTTATTATTTCATCCTTGATTACTTGTTATCTTATTTCATCTTTTATCTTACGTTCTGTTGTTAGTGTAGCATCTTTTAACAAACATTTATTTGCATCTTTCTTTATCAAACAATTTTCAACTTCTTTTACGACCCCTTTTTATTTTTATTTTAACTATCCACCTTAATAGAATACTTTTCCGTTTTGCTAACTCTAAATTATTTACTTTATTCACAGTATCTTGCCCCCTCCTCTCCAGGATGCCACTCGTAATTACTTCATTTAGGATAGTACGTGTAAAAATAGGTCTGACGTGTGCGTTTAGGAAATGACAGTTATCATTTTAGTTTCATGTGAATTTCTGTTACACGTGCCGTTAATTACATGTAACAGATTATTTCTCAGTCTTAAGCAAACGCTCACACACACACACACACACAAACACACAGAGGTGGCATACGCTTATCTAGTGATTAGTCAGATGTTGCTAAATCGCTGTCATTTCACTGGGATGAGTGTACACGTGCAATAGTTGATTACTCCTCAATCAAAAACAAACGAGAATACATACACACAGACATGGCGTACGCTTGCAGACATATATACAAACCAATTTGACAGACACTTTCCTAGCATTTTATGCTTAAGAGATCTAACAACAAGTATAAATGGGGCAGTTTAAACTAATATTTCCACTTGACATATTGATTGTCAACTTATTGTGATGAGTTATTTAGTTTAGTTTACTGCGGCTGACTCCTTTTGGAGGATAAGCCGGTTCCATATTCATGGAGTTTCTTGGGAATTTGGTACAAGTGGTGTCCCCTCACCACTCGGCTTTTTGATCGAGGACGCACCTCTAGCCTTTGCACATCCAAGCGCAGTCTGCAAGGCAGCAGTAAGTTGCATGGTTGCCGGTGGCTGCTGAGAGCTCATTCGCCATTCGGAAGTACGGGGTACTGTCCAGGAGTCCATGTAATCCTGTGGCTGTTGAACCCTTTTGTGGCGGGGAACACACACCGAGTCATGGTGCCGTCGTCGGGCTCATGTGGTATTTTATAGGAGATAGGATTGCCGGTCGGAAATCCACCACGCCCTGGTGACACCACCGCTATAGCCCCGTTAGCCCATGTACGATCGGCCATTGAAAAAGATATCCGTATCTGGATATCGAAAATTATGGAACAAAAACCAGGAAGACAGTGGATGCAAACAAATCGGATCGCAACCCGATAATCAGGTAAAAGGTAATATTTATAGTTGCTTACTGAGTTAGCATAAGTTTAAATCATAAGTTTTTATGTAATTAAAAATCTCATTTTATTGCAATGGATGATTTACAACTCTCCAAAATCAAATACGCCCTGATTTGAGTCCCAATCACGGCGATCCTGATGAGTACAGCCTAAGGCCAAATTATGATGAAGCCGTCGTACTTTAGGAATGTAATTTGCTACCTTATAATCTGTTTCTCTATACTGAAATTATATTCATGCATATCTTTAAAATAACTACATCGTAGGATAAACTTGCGTTTATTTATAGGTATGATTTCTAAGATGTAATATTTATAGCTAATAGCATAGATGACATTTTTTAAATTTACCATATATGTTCGACATGGTACGAATATGAACACTTCGTCTACTTAATACTTTGATCATAAAGTTAGCCTCTTCCCTATAGGTACGGCAGATTTCGTCTAGTGAAGCTTCATGTCCTTTTGATACGGTAGAATTTTCGAATATTAGATCAAAACGTTCTCCGCTTCTTGATACCTCAAATACATAGTTGACGTTTTTAGACCACACAGATTCACAAATGTGGTATACTTGTTTAAAACATATCCAGTTACAGTTGTTCTTTGTGTGTAAGCGCATAATGTGTATTACGATATTCCTGATGATGAGACAGTAAATGAAATATCGAAACTACAAACATATCGATGAAACATTACTATATTGTGCACCACAGGCATCAGGTGGCGAATAACTTTTTGTTCCAATTTTGAAGGTATCGATTGTTTCGACTTCGTGCACCTAGAGATCTGGATCACATTATTATGCTATGATCAATTGGAAAAAGTTTTTATCTTCATCTCATGTCGGAAAAATGGTAAATCAACTTGATTTCTACGTGAAAGACTGAAAAACTAAAATTGCATGCATCTCACGGCTTTGGGAGCGTACGATGTGTTTCACTGCATTTAACCAAAAATTCCCTTATTCAAATTGCGACCGTGGATATTCTAACTAGTACCGATTAGAACAAAATAGGAATGACGCAGGTCTAGATAGTGAATTTAATTTTATATATCATACCATGTGCATTTTTTTAATCAAAAATAGATAGAATTTGAAACGTGACGATAAACTGTTAATCAATATATGTTTACGACAGCAACGTGACTAGCGTGTTTAAAACTGCAATGCATATAAAAGGAAGGCACACTCAGATTTGCGGCTCTCACCTTCAGTAGTCTCGCATTCAGTGTACTTTACAGTAAATATCGGCTGCACAATTTAAATGCAGTCACGAACGTTATATTTTTTCACCATTCGCTACATATATATATATAAGAACTAAAATTAAAAAAAGAGTGATTGCGCAGGTTGCGATTATAAATAATTAAATCAAGTTTGCGTGCTGGATAAAAACACCAATCAAGTTAAATCTATCCAGTCTCACATCATAGCTAAGCTAAAGTCAGTCACGCGTACTGATGTGTTTCGGCCTTCCATGAAAACCAATGGTCAAATCGTTATGCCGAAAAAAATATAGTAAACAAAAAAGTGTTTCAATTCGAGAAGTAAGTATTAATTATAAATCGCTGGAAATGCTGGCTACATACTGTTTACGTGATCACTAAAATAATATTTCTGCATCATTCGCCACAGGTATATAAGTTACACAAACTTTAAAAAAGATTGATTGCGCATGTGATGTAAACAAATAAATATTAACAAAGATAACGCGCATGAAACTAAATCAAATTCCATTATATAAAATGCGATCGCTCAACAGGAAATTACCTATCGTCATACATACCGAGCTGTATCGATCTTGTCTAATTAATAACATAGAACAATTATAAATTCATTCATATAATTTAATATTTTTTTCGTTAGTATTTCAAACTAATATCACAGAATCCGTTCAAATCAACTCGCGTATATACAATTCAATTAAATGTGATACCATTCTATTCATATCCAATCTATTCTATTCTATTCTATTCTATTCTATTCTATTCTATTCTATTCTATTCTATTCTATTCTATTCTATTCTATTCTATTCTATTCTATTCTATTCTATTCTATTCTATTCTATTCTATTCTATTCTATTCTATTCTATTCTATTCTATTCTATTCTATTCTATTCTATTCTATTCTATTCTATTCTATTCTATTCTATTCTATTCTATTCTATTCTATTCTATTCTATTCTATTCTATTCTATTCTATTCTATTCTATTCTATTCTATTCTATTCTATTCTATTCTATTCTATTCTATTCTATTCTATTCTATTCTATTCTATTCTATTCTATTCTATTCTATTCTATTCTATTCTATTCTATTCTATTCTATTCTATTCTATTCTATTCTATTCTATTCTATTCTATTCTATTCTATTCTATTCTATTCTATTCTATTCTATTCTATTCTATTCTATTCTATTCTATTCTATTCTATTCTATTCTATTCTATTCTATTCTATTCTATTCTATTCTATTCTATTCTATTCTATTCTATTCTATTCTATTCTATTCTATTCTATTCTATTCTATTCTATTCTATTCTATTCTATTCTATTCTATTCTATTCTATTCTATTCTATTCTATTCTATTCTATTCTATTCTATTCTATTCTATTCTATTCTATTCTATTCTATTCTCTTCTATTCTATTCTATTCTATTCTATGACGGCTCAGATTAATTCACCGACATATTGTCAGAATCAAATTCAAACTTCAATACGCTGAACGAATTAAAACGCGCAAAATTGTCGTTGACCAATGGCATGAGACTGCACATATATATAAGCACGATGACATTACCACGCTACACATATCTGCTTTGCTGACTACGTGTAATATCTGTGGTTTTCTCTATTTGATTGTCTACCAAATAGTGGTAGTTCCTAAACATGAATCAGGTATATGGAGGGTATGTGGTAGTTATCGTCTATTGAACTCGGTAACGAAAGGCGATTTGTATCATCGACCGAACCAGAATACTTCGCTCAGAGATATAATAGGGTATGAGGTCTATACCACGTTAGATCTGCAGAAAGCGTACTACCAAGTATCTATGGAGGCAATATCTATAACGCTCAACGCATTGCGATTTCCTGGAGGAGGATCGCATGAATACTTATGTATGACTTTTGGTTTAAAGAATGCAAGTCAGACATTCCAGCGTCTGACGGATGAAGTTCTTCAAGACTGTCCATTCGCTAGAGTGTATATAGATGACATCATTATATATATTAAATCCAGGAAGGAACACCGGGAGCACTTGGACGTCGTTTTATCTAAGCTGGAACATTATGGGTTGGTAGTGAAGTCAGAAAGAGCAAGATCGGTTGCTCTACTGTTAAATTTCTTGTACACTCCATTTCCAAGGATGGAATCAAACCCTTGGAAGATAAGATCCAGGCAATCAAAGATGTGCCAGAACCCAGAACTGTACGTCAATTGAGTAGATTTTTGGGGATGATTAGCTATTATCGTCATTTTATACCGGGTTTATTTGCTATTTCGACATTTAGTTCGCAAACGGAGCACGATAAAAAACTCCTGGCATATTAATTTTAGCCAAGACGATAAGGAGAAATTCCAGATGACCAAAGATCTGTTAAGCCAAATTACCACTCCTCATATTAAAATAAATCAAATTTTATTTTTTTGGACATTTGATGTTATTGATGGTTTCATAAAACAATATTGTGTTTTTTTTAAATATTGTAATTTTTTATGTAAACTTCTTTTGTACATATTGTCGAAGTTTTGACTTGTCTTTGTGAATGATTATAAGAGAGTTTTTCTGAGTTATTGAGTTGCGTGCACGCTTTGCTGCATGGTTCTATCTGGATACTCTTTGTTCATAAAGTATTGAAATTTGCATCCATCTTTTGTTCTTAATACTCATTATTGGGAAGGATCTTGAATTTGCTTCAAGTAATTGACGTGGATATTTGTTTTCAAGGTCACCATCATATCGTTCTTTCATCTGCAGATATAAGCGTATTTGAGTGAGAAAACTTATTTTTATAATATCTATATTGCAAGAAATCTTATTCTAATATTATTGCAGGTTTAGAAAATATTGAGGATACAGAGCAATTAGCAGTTAGACTTGAGAAATGTAGCTTAAATAATAATTCTGAGGGATTTATTTGTTCTAAATTAGATGATCATACCGCATATATGGATTATACGAGCCTGGCATCTTAGAGACTCGCTTGTGGTAGTGACCAAAGGGCCTTTACAACATTATATTGAGGAATTATTTGAAACAGAAGAGGCTTTTTGGTCCCATCTATAGGAAAACCTCTGTGATATTAGATTAATATTTCCAATATAACTAGAACGACGACGAAATTAAGAAAAGCTGAATTCCTTGTCCTTTTCAGCATCTTCTCTAAGATTAACTTTCCTAATTACTTCGACAACTGCTCTTTATCCTCACAATTAATTCTGTTATACATTGTATCAAAATAAGATTTATTACAAACTATTTATTAAAACAGAATACCAATGCTTACCGTCTCATTTATTGACGCAGTATATCTTTCTGAAAGTGAAGGCCTCAACATCAGAGCAACCAATCAATTTACACACACAAGCAATGTACACACCAAGTCTGTATCAGTTTTAGTGAGTTTATACCATCGACAATTTTATACGTTTACTGAGATTGAGAATAAAACAGTTATTTCTGGGCAATTCTATATTTCATTTTCAAAATTTCGAAGTGAAATATCCAAAAAAACAGATATGGCAGTACTAAAACAAACTAAGAGCGTGCCTCTAAAAGCCATCCTCTCAAAAAGAGTGGTGGTTAAAGTCAATAAAGACACACAATGAACTTCGACAATTTAAACAAAGAAAATTACAGAAAATTTACGATATTTTAAAAAATCGTTGTGTTAGAAACCAGCGGTAAATTCCTATGTCCAAAATCATAATTCATTAATTTTTATATGGGATTTTATCGATGCCACTAAACGGATAATGATTAATCCCAGCGATTTTCAAATTACTTCAAATGCAAGATGTGTCATTGAATGACGCTAAACCAATTAGAAGGCACGCGTTCTGAACAGCCAAGTAACTAATCACATGCCTCCTGCAATTTATCGTTTGCATAACCTGGTAACGCTCGGACTAGAATGCCATGTAAAACTACTAATTCAATCGGTTAAGCAATAGGATTTTGGAGGCCAATACTCGGGCCAGAGCAAGAAATAGTGTACCAGATCAAATAAAGTTGTCCAGAAATTCTCTCTAAAACTTGCCTTTTGCATCCTCTTCGTTTTTTTGTAATCACCTAGGTAGATGCACGTAAACCCGTAGAGAAGACGTGCTATTTGTTGTTTAAAGGCTTTGATAATTCTTGCTGTGGCAACACCAAGGTAACTTGAAAACGTCTAAATCCGATTAATAAATTAATTGATTACTAATGTGTTGCTATGCAGCAACAAGAATATAGGCTTGATGTAATGCAAGCTGAGTTAATGACACTGCGTGTGTAAATGCAAGTAAAGCTAGTCAATGCAGCCGAAAGGCAAAAGTAACTGCGGAAGCAAACAGTTCATAGTGTGTTGAGTTGTAAATGCATGACGCTTATATAATAAATTCAGGTCTCACGTGATTGGTTTACGTATTGCGCGCTATCATTATTCCAACGTCGGTCAATTTAACTGCGTACGTAATATGAATTAATTTACAAGATATCTGTGAAATAGTTTGAATCGTCATATCACATTCCACCTTAAGGATAAAAGGAAAATTATTCTCCTAGTGGGGCTTGATTAGTTCTTGGGTGCAGAGTTTGAACCCGGTTAAGTAACTGGTTAATATTCTGCCCATATTTTAACTACAAAATATATCATAATGTGCTGATTCTTGGGTGGTAAATACTCGTTAACTGCTTCAAACTTGATATGATGCCAAATTACTATTAGTTATTGATACACAAATTGTTTGCAGTAATTTTCTGTCATACTCCGTAAAGACAAAAAAAATCGGTGATGATATGGTTTGAAAACAGTTGCGTAAAAATTGCAAAATTGATTGTAACAGGCAACGCTATATTTAAATTTGTGATTCTTGGGCAGAAATGATTATTTTCCATGAGAAAAATGCGATTTGACCAATGGAGCTAGTGTATTTTTGACGTTGTATTCCAAGGTATTCGAAATTGAATATGTGAAATGCCTTACTGATGAATGTGCGGTATGTATGATAACTGCCTATACTATGACATAAAACATGTGGCTAATTGTTGTTGCTAAAAGAGCATTAGATCTAAGTAGCTGGTCAAATGAAACACAGGAAGTTTGGGCTCAGGCGCGATCCATACCGTACATATGCATAGCGTATAAACAGTACAACATGGAAATCGAGTATTAGAAATGAACAAATGAAGTTTATTCGTCTCATCTCGTGGAAAAGGAATAATCTCAAAGTATTGTACATAGTGGATACGCAATTGTTAACTGAGAGCATGTTGTTATACCACCCGAGACAAGTAAAATGAAATATAAATCATATTGAACTACGAGAGGTTATCATGCCACGTGAAATAGAGCAGAAATTTTGCGCCAAATATTGACATGACACATATGGCCGGATAAACATTGAAAACAATATTCTACCGGTTACACTTAATGCAAAGTAAATTATTACTTGTTTGAGAATGTAAGCATGAGCCTGAAACGTATGTAGAAGTTTGTATATCGCCAGGGTTTAGCGGTTCGATACTAGTTTAGAACTTGTTTATGCTTAACTACGTAGGTGTTGCACCTGGCATGATAATTAAGTATTATGTAAGTCAAAATAGAATCTGGTAAGAATTGTAATACTTAGGTTTTAGTTGTGCCTCAACAGCGTCGTTACGAACAATTTCTTTCCTGCAGCAATGGAGCTTCAACTAAACGAATACTGGACAAGGAGTATGTCAAAGTTGCTAGGCTTATGTCTTACTAAAATGGAGACGAAATAAAAAAGATTCGATTTCTGAGTATTAAACACGGGAACTGGCAGGTGCAGGTCCGTGCTATGCAAGAGTTTTGTCGCTAAGGTTCGAAAAGAATTCGCGTAATCGATAATGCGTCACAAGTAGTACTAAAGGTAATGCTATAAAGGACGAGGACGTTAAAGCTGTTTTAATTTTCCTATGTATTCGCACTACCATACCATTAAAAATATTTGTTGTAGAAGGTAAATCTAAAACGATCGGATGAGCAGCATATGTGTCTATCAGTTATAACCCTGTGTTGAGGCCCCAAACCTATTGGTGTCTGTAAGCCCCATAGATGCCAGTTCGCTAGAAGTCCTAATATTCACAGTAGAGTCTGATATGCCTACATGGTTACCTGTGTCAATTAGATTTAAATCCGTTAGGTCCTGCCCTAAATGAAATACATCTTCTAATTTAATATCGGTATTCATGATCAAAAATTATTATACTCAAATTGACACTTACTTGTGGCGTTAGGAAGGTGAGAGTTGGAAAGCTATATCTTCAGCAATAATCTGCTTTGATGTGTACGTGACCCACAATAATAAATAAAATTACCTGTTCCAAGGCTCCTCCTCAGTGTTATATTATATCAGAACACAAGACAAGTGTTGGAAGATTATATTGTAGAAAGCTTTTTAATGTTTATAATGGAAAGAAATGTTAAAATGCAGCAAACGAAAATCTTCAACCAGTCCGGTAGCGAGATACTCAAAAACTGAAAATAGCGCACAATTTAAAAAATCAAGTCTTTAAACAAAGAATGTTCTGGAAAATAAAAAGAAAAAATTCTTTTTAAATAAAGTTGTTACAATCAGCTATGGTGGTTTAAATTTATCATTCAAGGTCATTTTATATAAGGCGGAGGATTCAACATCCTCTACACCTGTTAGGAAAATCATAATGTGAAATTCATGAAGAGATAAAACTATTAGTGATTTCATCAGCGGAAATGGTGCCGCGAGGTAACATTGCAGGCCATCGAGTAAATCTATCTGTCGCGGTAAAAAGATAGTCAAATCCTTGTACCTGAGTAGAATGAATTACGTCGATGTGAACAAACTTTAGACCTGGAGATTTTAGGAAATGTTCTGAATTATAATAAATGTACCGGGTTTTTTATTTTGGCATGTAAAACACTCAGAGATTGTTCACTTAGTTTTCTGCTTATGTTGATGACCCCAGAAACGATCCGATATTAGTTTGTCAGTCACCTTACTACCTGGGTGAGAAATAGGTTGAATGGAATCAAATTCATTACTCTAGAGGCTGATGGGAAAAACTTGTTTTTAAGGCTGGTTACCCGTGATGCGGTCAATGAGTATCACTGTGTTGTTCTGTTCGTAGAATGGTTGGTGTCAATATGGGCTCGCTGAGAGTTATAGAGTTGATCAAGAATGGCGAAGGCGAAGGCTGTTTTATCGAGATGTCTGGCTTTGAAAGCGAGTCTGCTATAACGTATTGTTCATTTTTAACGTGAAACATTTCGAATTACATTTCACTAAGACGTGACAGCTGTCTTTGACTCTGGTAGATTATCTTGCGAATTTTGAAGTCGCATTTCAAAATATACTGAGTAAAGGAGCATGATCTGTTAAAACATCAAATCTGTTTCTTATTATGCTAATGAAGTGGTGTAACGCGTCATGAATAACGAGGAATTCTCGAAGGAAAGTGTCGTATTAAGTTTTTACTGGTTGTCAAATGCGTGTGTAAAACTTAATAGACTTACGAAATCCATCTATTTCTTGTTCCGATGTGGCTCTGATTTAGAATTCAGAAGCATCATTGGTTATCATAAAAGGTCACTAGACATCTGGATGTGTCAGCATAGTGACGTTTGCTAATGAGATTTTGCGTTACATAGCAACTCCTCGTCACCAGATGACTAATAATAAGTATAATTTCTTCTTAGTCCTCTTCAATTACTCTGGCGCCTACATAATGAAAATAATTGTTTTGATAGTAGTTGAAAACTCGCAATATATTTTAAAAGTCCAACAATGTATTTGGTGTCGCAAGGTTCTCAAACGAATTGGTTTAATATGCAATACCATGTCCTAGGAAAGCAACGTATGAAGTTGAGGTTTGAGTTCGTCGCAATTGATTTAAAGTCAGTAATGTGCTAGGTTTGATAGGACATTTCTAAGATGTTCAGCATGACAGATTAGTTCAGCATTGGAACTGATATATCATCAAGATATGACATATCCTATTTGGAATCATCAATCAGAATTATGTCATTGGACCTCTAAAATGTCTGAGTGGCGTATTTGAGACAAAAATCATGTAAATATATTTAAATAGACCCAAGGAAATGATGACGCCAGTCTTCTATATGTCATCCGGTGCTACCTGAATTTTGTGGTTGGCTAATCAGAGGTCAATATCAGAATTAATTTCTACCACAGAATTTTGCTTGCGATGATCGACACAGACTTTTTATGATACGTTAGCTTCAGAAACCAAGTGTAATGGTGTTGCCCATGAACATTTCTACGGTCTGAAGATGCCCTTTATGAGTAGTTTTGAAAACCTTTCCTGGGTAATTTTGAGCAATGGCTGGGGAAACATAATTTTCTTAAGTATTATGTGTTTTCCAATTGTGTTAATATAAGGCATCATGATAGAGATAACCAGCTCTGATATTCGCAGATTGAACAACGATTTGTGTTGTCGAAGATTTGTCCATATTCGTAGCCAAAGAGACACTGTCGATGGCTGTATGATCTGATTCTTCAAATGTTCGGAAGCAAGTGTCCAGAGACTTTGCTCAAGCCCGATGGTGGGGTCAATGAATGGACTTCTCTGTAGCAGCTGTGATTAGTACCCCTAAATAAATATCGGTATTGGAGACACTCTTGAGGACTGAAACTGCTGCACCTGTTTCTATCAGAAATTCCTCGCTGGTTTTAAAAAATTAAAAGGTATGAATAGTCATTTGATTGTTTTGTAGGACCATACATGCAAGTATGTTTGCTATTATTATAACTCTGTTTGATAATTATCTTCGGGGTATATTCTACATCTACGAAATTAATCAACATGAACTGCCGTAATAGGCCTTTGAAATGTCATTTTCGCATTTATGTATAAAGAATATACACTGTTTCTATATCGTGACATACAGAAAGCCATGAAAGTAAACTCACACACGTGTAGAAAATTCTCCAAATTGTGTAGGCAACTGCGACATGTATAAAATATCTTTTTATGATTTTAGCACCAATTCTTTAAAGAATACGGACTAAAAAATCGAATGTTTCTCGATTCTCGTTTGTACTGATATGAATAATTCGGATGGAAATGTTTATCCGTGAGCTTATTGACTTTTTCTTTGCTCAGGATGAATATTTTAAAGACTTTATTCCAATCTGATAAAGATAAATTTAAAGAGTATAGACGTATGTCATCAAATGTGAGACTTTCGAGTGGATACTGAGAAAACTTAGGTACGTGGACGTTTTTGATTGGAAATAGCTTTGTGGAGGTTAATTAAAATATTGGACATCAATAAATTCCTCATATAAAAATAAATCTAATTATGTTTCTGGACATTTGATGCTATCGCTGGTTTCCTAAAACAATAATGTAGTTTTAAAAAATATTGTAAATTTTTTGGAAGTTGCTTTTATTCATATTGTCGAAGTTTATGACTTGTCTTGATGAATGTTTAAAAGAGAGTTTTATCTGATTTGCTGAGTTGCCTGAAACGGCATACTGCGTGGTTTCATCAGAGTACACTTTGCTAATAAATTATTGAAATATACATTCATCTACCGTTCTTAATACACATTTTTGAGAAAGATATCAAATTTGCTTCAGGTAATTGACGTGGATATTTGTTTTCAAGGTCACCACCGTATCGTTCTCTCCTTTGTGGATATCAGCGTATTTTGGTGAGCATACTTATTATAATATATAAATTGCAAGATATCTTATCCTAATATTATGGCTGGTTTATCAAATATTGAGGATACAGAGCAATTATCAAGTGGACTTAAGGAATGTAGTTTAAAAGATAATTAAGAGAAACATAAGTGTTCCAAATTAGATGAACAAACCGCATATATGGAATATCCGTTCCTGGCATCTCAGAGGCTCTCTTATGATAGTGACCAAAGGGCCTCTACAACTTGCAGGTCAACAAAATGCTATAATAAATATAATTGATTTGTAATTTTAGGTTTTATTAACAAAGCGCTAACATTAACATCTAACACATGGTTGACTGACGAATTTTGGAGCTAAAACGGCTACTATTTAACAAATAAGAAGAGTTTATTTTGAACTATACCGATTAACAGTAAAAACAGATTAAATTGACGGATTTTTAGGGATTAAACTTGAATACGAAAGTCAGATGATAGACAAAATAGTTTTTTTGCGAAGAGTTGTTTCATAAATACATTGCTGATGAAATTTCATAGCAATGCGTGTTATAAATCTTGACGTTGATTGACAGTAACTCTCAGCCAGAAGTACTGTATAAAATTAATTCATATCAATTTGGGAATCGCTAATAATCTGTAGTCTTTATATTGCAACCAAAAGATAATTCCCATCTACAAAACTACTTATAGCTCACAAAAGCAAAAATAAAATACGAATAATTCAAATAATATGCATTACAAAAGCAAATGAATTAAGTGTAAAAACAACAGCTTCACTGCTATTCTGGCGTCACCGACGATTGTAATGCTCAAGCAAGAGAGTTCTACAAAAATATAATGTCAACAGTTTTAACAGTACTGTTAATGACGCAAAATAGAGCAGAGAAAATTTTCCGGTTTATTCTATAATTTGTTTTTGTGTAACAGAGTAAAAGAGGGTATCCTGAAGTCCTTTTAAAGATTTGCTTTGTGTGTCCTATACGTGGGTTAGTGATGTTATAAATAAATGCACGTAAACATGTAGATTAGAAGAAGCAGGATTTGGAACATGCTGATGAACTGCGGCAGCACCAAGAAGGCTGGCAAGCTTAGAAATTTGATTAACAGCTGCCTGGATGCGCAGCAATGAGTGTTTGGTGTGTCTGACGGAAATATTTAAAGTATTGTTAGTAAAACAAAAATTGGACAGCAGGCGTAGATGATCAGCACAGCATAAGACATCAACAATCGTAGCTAACAAACAGGTTGGAGTTATTTGCGTAGGCAATTCATTGTTCTTTTATAGTCGCAGACCGCACGTTATCGAATTTTCGATTTCATTCTTTCTGATTTGTTCTATATAAGCCAGTGAAATTGCTTATCATATTTGAACTGATTTACATGATTTCGGCGATATAATTTCATTTGTTACACTCATCTACTTTGATTGTGCTCGATTTCAATTTATTTACTTTTGTTCTTTGTCGTGATGCTTTGTCAAATAATACATAGATGACACTCTTACTAATAATTAACACATTCACATTACATTTGATCTAAACGAACTTTGTATTCTTATTTTAATGGGGAATCGGGACGACTACGCTCACGAGAATTTCATTTGGTTTTATCTATTTTTTTAATTCACAGTCTCGAACAATTGTGACGTTGTTACCAAACCTGAGCATATTACACTGAATATATAATAATAATATAATAATATATAATATAATAATATAACGACATTTTCATTAGGTTTATAATTTTACTGACAAAGATGACAGATTCACTTGTAAGAACATTAGGTGAGAGACAAAGGAACTTAGTTACCATATCGTTGGTGATTACGCGCTTTAAATTCATTTTCGCTATTATTAGATCTAGAGAATATTCGTATATATAGACGCGTACGAATACGACGTCGTAGATGATCAGCACAGCATAAGACATCAACAATCGTAGCTAACAAACAGGTTGGAGTTATTTGCGTAGGCAATTCATTGTTCTTTTATAGTCGCAGACCGCACGTTATCGAATTTTCGATTTCATTCTTTCTGATTTGTTCTATATAAGCCAGTGAAATTGCTTATCATATTTGAACTGATTTACATTATTTCGGTGATATAATTTCATTTGTTACACTCATCTACTTTGATTGTGCTCGATTTCAATTTATTTACTTTTGTTCTTTGTCGTGATGCTTTGTCAAATAATACATAGATGACACTCTTACTAATAATTAACACATTCACATTACATTTGATCTAAACGAACTTTGTATTCTTATTTTAATGGGGAATCGGGACGACTACGCTCACGAGAATTTCATTTGGTTTTATCTATTCTTTTAAATCACAGTCTCGAACAATTGTGACGTTGTTACCAAACCTGAGCATATTACACTGAATATATAATAATAATATAATAATATATAATATAATAATATAACGACATTTTCATTAGGTTTATAATTTTACTGACAAAGATGACAGATTCACTTGTAAGAACATTAGGTGAGAGACAAAGGAACTTAAAGAAGTTACCACATGGGGTTATGATTACGAGTTTTGAATTATATTTTCAAGCACATTAGATATAGAGAATATTCGTTTATATAGACGCGTACGAATACGACGTCGTAAATTATTTTAATAAGACGTCATAAAAGTGGTGCAAGAGCTATGGATTTGTTCATAAGGAGGTCCACAAAAGTCAACTGCTCTGTTGGTCTCATGCCCATATTAACATATGTCCTTTAGGAATACAATGAGCTGGTGATGCAAATTTAGTAAAGAAATTCAAGATATATTTAGGCAATGCAAGGCGAGAGTTATGGTATCCAAAGCTAATGTGTTGGATTACAGTAAACAACAATAGGCCTATAATGGTGAGGTCTGTATCTCAAGATCTGAATATGTATAACAAGCTGAAGTATGAGCATTACACATCGAGATGGGTGGTCCATGTAAGCAGTGATTATGGCACCAGATATAATTGTGAAGATTCTATGAGTATTTCTATCCCTTCGCAAATGATTAGCCAGCGCACGTTATTAGAGGCATGGATCTTTGGGCAAAGCAGATCCCTTGCTTGATGAAAACGAGTCGTGGATAGTGTCATTAATGATTACGAATGATCAAAA